>QNGE01001856.1:1830-139666 GCA_008508345.1 Paragonimus westermani
ACGAGTTCTTTTGTCCAGTCTCTACGTTTGCACAGGCTTAGATGGTTAGGTCACGTATTAAGGATGCCAGTTATTCGTCTTCCACACCGAGCACTGTTCGCGGACACTGCGACCGACTGGTGTAAGGTGCGAGGTGGTCAGATAATGACCTGGCGTAGAGAAATGAAGTCGTTCACGAAGAGGTTGGCCACTGTAAATCGAGTTCGTCTCCCGGGCTGGGGCCCTCGCGACTCACAGAGTCGGTGGCTGGAGACTTTAGGTGAGATGGCGGCTAACCGAGCTCAGTGGCGTGAATGTTGTCGTTGTCTGGCCGAGTTGTCTGTGAAGTGAGTGCATTTAATGAGGCGGGACAGTAAAAGCCGTAAGGAAGCTGTCTTGCTGACGACGCCTTACTCTCACTTGCAGCTCGGTTGTTTGTTTGCAAGGTGTGGGCACCGTGATGTTAAATGTTTGAATATAGACGTAGTCGTTCTCAGTAGTTAGGTCCCTTCCCGTCCCCTTCTATTTTTCCTCCTCTTTTCCTATGTAGGGTTTGCTTTTTCTTCATGGTTGAGGCAGTTAATCATTGGTGTGAACCACTGACGTATTGCTGTCTATGATGATGATGATGTTTGGTCTCCCCACTTGAAGAAGGGCACTTATTTTGGAAACTGTCCATAGACACGCGACTAAAGCAGTTTGTGGGTTGAGCGCAAAACCCTACCTCAATCGGCTTCAGGAACTAAATCTCTTCTTCCTGGTGTACCGTAGACAGAGAGGCGACTTAACATTGGTGTTCATGATTCTGTGGGTACTAGCTTACTCAGACGGAATCCTTGAAACTAAAATGTCAATACAGCAGACGTGAATTAATGCATAGTTTCTTCTTGATTGGGGTCTGCAAAGCCTGGAACTGTCTGTCAGGATAAATCACGAGTGCCATAACATCGGCTGAGCCCAAAATTCGTCTGGATCGCCAATTTAACCATCAATCCGTGCCCCAACATACCCTTTTGAGCACAGCCACATGTGCAAGTTCGCCTGTCGAATAGACCACACCCAACAATGCACATTTACCCAGCTATAGACCTACGTGTATAATAGTAGCAGGCATACGTTTATTTACTCTAGATTTTAGGTTTCCGATACAATCAAGAAAAGTTACGACGTGTAACTACCCATCTGACAGATTCCTTGCCTGGAGAAACCCGACCATCAGAAGCAATCGTTTTCCACTTCTGTCCATCACTCAAGGAACTCATAGGGGTGTATGGGTCCGGTCAAATGCCTAAGGTACACGAGGTCTGAAATACAGTGACGGGTATTGGCTGAGTGTGTACGTCCTACGACAATCTAGTGTTCCCTTTTGTAGCACAGTGTACGGTATTTTGTACTTTGTAATTTTTACTGGTCGCTTTTTTCGCCTCTCCCCAACTCACTTGTACACTCCATGTTTACACTAAGTTAACCGACTGACTCGATTATCATTAATACTAAAATCACTTCCGAGGTCGTGAGCCGTGCGTCTTCTCTGCGTACCCTGTCGCTCGAGTGAAGGTTTCGGGAGAGTTAAATACCAACGGAACTATCTATTTCAGCAAAAATCTCACAGGAGCAACACTACGAATCGAATTCATTGAATACTTCGTTCAGTGTAGTGGAATTTCCTAACCAACGCACCTTCAAGAACAACTGTGAGTCCATTTCTTTTGTTTTCCACATTTTGGCTCCGCGCTCATACTCAAGTATTTTGATGGTGTTTAGACCCACTACATTTCATGCTGCCCAGACTGTGGGCTATACCAATCTAATGAGTTTGTAATCCTTACGAAATTGCGAAGTGCTCTCTCAATAATCCTGTCCGTATTTGGCGTTCCCAAAGAACTCCTTACGGGATGCTGCAGACAGCAAACAGAGATTTACTTTTAACCGTCCCGAACAATAAACACAGAACGCTCAGAAAAACCCCCATTATGGACCACGTGATGTAAGTTTACTCCCTAACGACCACTCAGGATCATGTACGACAATCCTACGTTCGCAAGGAGGGTGTCTATCTGAGAATTTCGCAAAAAAAAAGACAAAAATAACTGCCGATGATTTAATGAATAATTACCTGACGCCCCGACTTGAAGGGGCGCTCTGTGACAATAATAAACGCAACTCCTTGACGTGAGGACCGAATCTCACCATAGAAGCCATCACGTCTAGCTCCACACTTGCAAGCACCCAAGGTTATTGCGCACCTAATCAGCGATTGGTTCAATGGGTTCAGTGTTTTGTGAATGGAAATCGGAAGCTGGAGATTTTGGGAGTTTTGTGTATCGATGAGTAGAGTTCCAATGTCCTTGCTACTGGGCTGAAATCGGAAAAAATGGAACAGTATCCGAACCATCACAACAGATATTGGTCAGGGCAAAGCTTGAAGATCACCGAAGTTAGCAGAAAATGGAGCATTCCAAGCCTTGCAAATGCGCAGTAAGGAAAAGGTATGTCTACAATTTAGTCTGCTACTTTGGACCTTCACCTTTATGGAATGCCCCCTCGGTATCATGCTATCCTCTCCGTTTAGCATCAGGTCGCACGGATGAATAGCGGACTTCATTAACAAAAAGGTCAATACCATGTCACCACTGAGCAGACGATGCTGTAAGCAGCACATGTTCAGAAATTCCAGCCTCCCTCCATATAGCCTAATTTTCATTTTCCGGACTGCCTAATTGGTCTGACGTCGCATGATCTCTAGGATAAAATTGTTCTTTTCAGAGATATGGTGGCCAGACAGTAGTTCCATACTCCAGATGCTATCGGACGAAAGTGTTATAAAGATGCTAAAAACAACTGGGGTTGTGTTGTGTAAGCGTCAAAGCTGCCAACACTCAGGCTGCGTTTTGAGTGTTCACAGCTTCAACGAACCGCGGCCAGTTCGTCCGTGCCCTTAAAAGTGCCGTTGCCGCTTGTAAATGGGACAATATGGTATGTAGTTCTAATCGTACTTAAATTGAAACCTTCCACACAATTAATAAGAGGACTTGGTGCTGATGACAGTAAGCAGTTGTTACTCATGAGTTGTGAAACCGAATTTATGGGTGTACAACAGTATTAACATAATTACGGTCTGTCATTGACTGATTGTAGGACATGCAGTCACAAGCCGTATGTCAACTAGTGCAATGCGGAATAAACAAACCGGTGAATACCGGGAGGCACAACACCGAGACCGTCCGTCCACTTCTGATGTATCTTAAGCGCAACATTCGGATTAACCGCTTGTCAGATCTTCTGTTGTGTCGGGGTTTGGATAAGCAATAAATGGAGTAGATTTTCACAACTTCTTACTGCTGCCTCCACTCGATTACGAACAAAACATGTTGAACTGTCCGAAGGAAATTCAAATAACCCCGAGGCTTTACTAGCCTTCTTTGCATTTGTTTCAGTGTTCGCAGAGCTCGGCAAAATGTACGAAACCGTGGTTTCTAGGTCCTTCTCGATAAGAGCCGTCTGAAGCGGGTATCGGTCCTCGTGATACTTGCTTACCTTTACACTCCCCATTATTAAACTCAAGACGGTTCACTCGAGGCTAGGATGGGTGAATCATCGATACCGCTGAAAACTCCCCAACTTTTGGCATCCACAGCAAACAGCAATAAAGGTGTAATTAAAACGGGAAAATCGCTGATAAGACTCGAACCTATTAGGGGCCTACGAAGTGAACCTTGGGATACTGTCGTGAGGTTAGGTCTCTAGACAGCAAACGCACCATTGACACGCACCATGTACAGACGGTTAGTAACACGACTCGAGTCACCGAGGAAGATTGCTTCATACCCCTTAGTTGGAAAGCTAGACAATCAAAACAGCACGACGCAGGCGGTCGAATGCTTTAGTAAGGTCAAGATATACGACGTCTATTCCATTGCCCCCATCAGCTGCATTGGCTATCAGTAGATTTGTGGTACGTGAGCGGCCTTTCCGAAATCCGTGTTGTGCGTTGATAAAGGACTAACGCGGAGTGAGGTGCATATAAAGCGAGCCGTATACAAGCGCCTCCTGAATTTTTGAGACGCTTGATAGCAATCGGTCCGTAATCACTGGGACAACTAGGTCCACCACCCTTAAAAACGGGTGTGATACTCGCGAGTTTGCAGCCGCTGGGTATTTTTCCTTTGGAGACGGAATTTGTAAACAGTAACCCCATTGGACCAGCAAGCTGTCCAGTCGCTTCCTGCAAGGCTTCGAGAGGTTCACCGTCGAAGCTAAGAGAGATGTCCGTAAGGCACTTGAGTTTAGCCAAAACCGCCGTGTAGGACGTATCCACGGTGTAAGTGCCATCAATTCCGATGTCAAGACGAATATCTGGAAGTAACGGTGACTGCGCAGAAACACTACTGGTAAACCCAACGAGGATATCAGCGTCCTCCGTACCAGAGCGAGTAAGGCCTAATGGGCGCAAGGGTTGTGGAACTCCAGCTCTCGTTTTGCGAGTTGACGCTAAAAGCGGAACAGGATATTCGGGCCGGCGAGAAAGCGTTCCGTAAGACGCCGTCCATAATAAGGACGGTCACATCGAACTAGAGAGTTACGACGATTTCTCAAGGCAGTGTATAATTCTGATCAATTCAGATCCAGATGTCTGATAGCACGTCCAAGCATACCGCTTATTCAGTATAAGTCTGAGTGCGCTAAAGCGTGGTTTACCAAGAAGCTTGCTCCGTTTAGTGCCAACAGCGGTGCAGATTCACCAACGGTTGCGTTAAGGACGGTGGCAAACTTCTCTCAGGGATCATCTTCAGGGTGAAGGAGAGTGAAGTTAACTCAAAACTGAGTTTCCAACTAGCCAGGTAATTTCTTCACATCCATTTTCCTGAAGTTCCTGTGATTGCTAGCCGTTGAGCTTACTAGTTTCTTGTTGCTACCGGAGTCGAATCAGACAACCGCGTGGTCACTGAAGCCGAGAGGTGCGGTGATCGCGAGTTCGTTGACCATCAGCTCTTCGTTTGTGAACGGGTAACCTATCCTCGATGGTACATGAGCAGTTCGTCACTGATTGAAACCAGAACTGTGCCCCTTTAAGCTTAGTACTCGGATTGTGTGAAAAACCCACACATGTAATTTTTAGTGACTGTGCATGAGAAAGCTGACAAGCTCATTTCAGGTAAGTGGTAATCACCCACAGAACCAGAGCTCCAAACTGTCTTTTTCACTGGTTGGTTGCGACGTGGGAAGCATAATACATGCATCATGTTCTCACTTCAAAGCATTCCCTACTGCATGGTTTTACGGGGTGTGCGCTTACATGGAAGTTTTGAAGCTTGTGTGACAGTCGGAAGTTAGCCCGTCTGATCCGGACAGGTGAACTGCTGAAGTGATGCAGATATGGTAGGAGCTCGGAGATTTCACTGGCCTGCCTGCTGTATAACAAGTAAAACAGTTCCAAAGCCCAGTTCCATATCTCACTCGGACTAGTATGAAATTTTTCATGCCACAGATTGTCCTGTTATTTGCAAACATGTCACGTGTCCGTGTGGCACAAACCCGGACAACAAGCACCTCCAGTTAATTCGCCTAAAAACGGCTGTTCCCTAACTTCCACAGCTAACCTCCATATCGGAGCCGTTTGAAACGTTATAAGAGAACACTTGCACAGTTTGTCAGATAAACATAGGATACTTCTTCCCAACCGCCTTTATGTTTCTGAAGTTTGGTTAATTGATGTTCGGAGAAAGCAACTTAGTGCGCGTAAACTGGAGCAAGCATTGTGTTGAGCTTTGAATCGGCTATCAGTGGTGGGATCCTCAGGCAATCGAACAATATTTTTGTGTAATGGTGGAATAGCAATAGGACAGACTACAGGGAGAAGAAGAGGAGAAGAAGCCGAACACAGATGAAAGAGACAAGAATTGTCTGTGATGGACTTACTGGGCTAATATGCTTGATTCCCAGTAGACGTCTAAGAATGTGTTGCATCAAATGAGCAAATCGCCGCTCTGACTCACTTGTGCACTCTCCCAACATAAGCGGAGGTGTCGCATCAAGTTATAGTGATTTGTCGGTGTCGCATCAGGAGTAGCCTGACGCATTCGTTAGCTGGGATGAAATTAAGACTGGGCCCAAAAGACGGTTATGATTGAAATTTGTGGCAAATGACTGTATTTCGATTGAGTTTCTGAAGAAGAATTTGTATTGGACACGCTATACATCTGCTTCCTCGTGATTAGACGTAGAGTCCTGATGGCTCCATGAGAGATGATATGAAATCCCTCGACTTTCTCAAGGAAACCGCGTGCCCAAAGTACCACCTAGGTCAGTCAGCTGTGAATTCTGCACGTGATGATTGGTGAACCCTGCTATCATTGCGCACGGTAGGTAAGCACCAGTCACTGCAACCTTTGTATATCAGGAGTGGGGCACCATCATTTTTAAGAGAGAAAGCTTCCCACAAGAAACACTATCGTCCCGTTAGACGCTTCGTTGGTTTGTGCACCGAGATGACTCAGACGTGAAGTGAATGTACATGACGGAACCGAACTAGTTACCACGGTGTTCACATGTGATGTAACATTGCCTATGTGTTCATCCGCTGCGCTATGCTCGCCAGATGGTAGCCGTTGGCTCGAGGTAAGTGCCCCCGCATTTTTTAAGGTAAGCTCCTATACCTTTGCTTGGGGGCGGCAGTAGAGGGCAATGTTGTTGACGCCACGCACTGAGTGGAATCAGAATGTAGCATGGCACTATCGACGTACCATCCCCGGCAATATCCACCATGTGGACTTGGTAGTTGGCACTGCATCTAGTCGGGATGGTCTGTGACCTTATCTCAACCTTGTGGGTTGGGTGACATATTCACTTGGTTCCGGTTCGTACTTAAGGTTGTAGAACTCAGCGGCCGCGACATCGTAGGTTAGTCCCCTGGTGAGGTCCCGTTTGCAAAATGATAAAATCATTAGGAACCATTGCGCTACATTGTTGAGGTTTGGCGGTCTGTCTAATGGTAGTGTGAACTTCTTCATCGCATCGTCGGCAAGATCAACATTGCCAAAGTTGACCCCAATCGAGGGTGACGTACTGGCATTCGTCCGCAGGAACTCATCAAGTTAGATGACAGGCAGATCTTTTTCACGGTTGCGCATAATTCAATAATATTTTAGTCTGTTACCCTTTCCATTCTGCTCACCAGCCGATGATTGCGGTAGGTAAATTAAACAGAGGAGTCCACTTCTCGGTCAGGTGTATCTAGCGTTAACTATGTCTCTACCATGTCCATCATCTTAAGCTCCTTCAAGTCGACAAACTGTTATAATTCCCACAAATCTTTGTTTCGGGAGAAGAACATTATTGAACATACGCCGGTGGCTAGATATGTGAATCGGTATACCTTTATCCGGAGAAAGATCATCTTTCACACAGGCGATTGGCATCTTCTGGGCTGAGCCGACCTATACGAAGCCGGCTGTGTAGGGTTTTCTGAAATGTATGGAAAGTTAGAGGCTACTGATGACTTCCAATACTCTTCCCTCTCTGAATTTATGTGTAATCTTAGGAAGTATACTAATAACAGACGTCCAAATCTCAGACCTTGGCTTGGGAGGGTCAGATCGGATTTCAGATGAGTTGTTTTTGGGCGTGCATCATCTTTGAAGCATAGTAGATAGCATAAATCTGCCAGAAAATCGACGCAAGTTGGTAATCGTGAGGATAGAACTGGACTGTTCGCCTTATCTATATGGTGAGCGGCGATACCCTCTAGGAAAGTTAGGTCCGTATGTTACGAGGCGGTTTTGTGCAGCCTTAAACACAAGTCCATAAGAAACCCTGGATTCCACCCGCAACGAACCCGGTGGTTACAGGAATCAAAGGCCACGTCTTTTCTGCAGGATCCTGATGCCCTCGAGCATGGTCCACGAACATCGATAGTGTGATTGTCTTCACGGCCCATGCTAGCTTACTAAGCTTCGGTGCTTATAAGACTCATAGGGTTGAAAATAATAATAATGCCAGTGGGATTTCCCAACGGTGCTCTCCGGTGATGTTTCATGGTGACGTCAGGTGTATTCGGGTGGCTGCGATTGATGATACGGTGGTGACAGCAGTGTCAATTGATAAATTTTGTACGGCAGGAGTAATTCAACGGTCTTCTACTCTTTTTGCGGTTGTACTAGCGCCTTGTGCGTGCCACTCACGGAAACAATTTCCTTTCTCCTTCCCACTTCAGGTGAACGTGCTTCATACCAGAAACTACTGGAAATTTTTGGATTTTTCAAGACCTGCACTCAGTTACTCACTGATATCTGGCCGGTGCGACATGTGTTGACCAGATAGCGTCTTCCATTGATGCACTGGGCACGAAGATTAATCTGTGGATTGGTGGTCAGCGGCAAATGGGGAATTTGGGAGGTGGGTCCCGCGTCAGACTATACTGGACAACCTTTTGCTATTTTAATCGGTGTTGACAGGAGTCACATGCATCAATCACATACCAACGCGCGAAATTGGAGGTAAAATACCTTTGTGCGAGCGGTATGCAAACTCAGTTGGAAGTTTCATGGTAAAGAAGATTGCTTGTCCTCGGAGTCAGAACAAACAAAGAATAAGCAGTGCGTTCGCCAGAAAGAGACGAACATATGATGCGTGAAAACATTTGGGAGTTCGTCCGCGCTTCATGGAAATGATTTCAGCTAGGGAAAAAGGCAGGACTGTGAAAAAGCAGTCAAAATGTGCAACACTCATTCATTCACGTGTCACTCAGGTCAGCAAACACACACATACGTTTGGCAGAAATCGTCCCGGTTCAGCCTATAACAATGACATGAACCAAAAGACATTCGCACCTTACCAGCACTACAACTGGCTCGCGCTGTACCACCTGTGACTCCACTCACACATCACGTATCCAGTGCACATCCAAAGGAATGAGACCAGAAAGTGTGTGGATGAGGCTTCTGTGACCAGCCGGCCATTGCTGGTTAGCCAGTTGATAGGCCTGCTCGAACCTGAAACTGCCATCTATCGAGGAATAAACAGAGAGACTCCAATAGCAAAATCTAAGCTGGGGACAAAATTATTGAAAGTATAGCTTAAGTAATTATCCAGTGTATGAGTATATTTCAGTGCACTCTAGTGAGAATATGGAGGGAAAACGAGGTGCAAGGTTAGACTGGAAGAAAGCAGACAAAACATTCACCATATAATGCCTTGATAGAGTCAAAGAAAAGGAAGGCTAAAAGGTCAGAGACCTCTAGGTTTGTGAAGAGAGCGGGTGGGTACCGAGCGACGGTAGTCGTTGGTTGATACGAGCAAGAAAAAGTGGATAAAACTGGTATAGCGTACTTGACCCTAACCTGCTCGCTGTCTCTTGGGTGGTGGTGGTGGTGTGATTTGATCACATTGGTGACCTACTAATCCTGTACGGCCGGCGCACTCGCGGCCGCAAACATCGCAACGCCATATGATCATGTCACCACGAACTATGGCACCGATTTCTCCCTTGCGCACCGCGCGCTTCCGTTCTCGGCCGCGCAATAATTGTTCTTTGTACTTGCAGATGGTCGTCTGGGTGATATTTCTCCAGACCGTGCGGCTAGACACGAAATCTTCCCAACATCTAAAATCAATATTAGAACCCGAAGGATGACATCCTGGTATCTCTGCTTTTGACCACCAGGATTTCGCGTGCCTGATTTCGGTTGTCGGTACAGCGACTGCTTTGGAATCCGGTCATCGCCCATGCGCCCTAGCGGAGGAAGCTGATTGGGCGTCAACATGGTTTCCGTCGATGTCCGCTGGAGTGCTCCAGTGTTGAGAACTGTGTCCGACCACCGAATGCCTAAGGTGCGTCTCAGACATTGCAAGTGGAAGCGATTCAGATTGCACCAGTTCTGATGATACAGTATCTGAGTTCTACTGGTGTACATCAGTGTACAGAGCACCGTTGAGTGCTAGAAGATAGGCCCACTGACCAATTTTCGGCCTTTTTTCCATACGCTTTTCTAAATTTTCAAAACCTGCACCGGCCTTTACCACAAGAGGCAGTTTTTCGCGGCCATCGGACTAATATCTCAGTAGACTGCTAACAACGTAGTGGAACAATACGCAGCTGTAGACACTGTCTCTGTCAATGCGTACTCCAGGTCTATAAACCATACTTCCGCCCGCGGATGGCCTACTGAATGAAAGTGTCGCCTACATTTTCATACCCAACACAGTCTTAGATTCCGTGGTCGCGGTATCTGTGGCCGGTTGCTGAAGCTTTCATCAGCTGTGTGCATAGAGCGCACTACCATCAGCGAGCAAAAGCATGTGCGTTGTCGAGGTATGTAGACAGAGTAGAGCGCCGAGAGATGCTGTGCTTTCCTCTGAAACATAACTAGCAGCTGCCAGCATTGTCATCACATTTGAACCGAATGGGATAGAGAATAGGACAAAGCCCTGATTCACACCAACGACAATGTCAAAATCATCAGCGGTCAGTTGGCACGAGCATAGTTTCACCTTCATGAGCACATTCATTATACTCATCCGATTGCTGAGCTCATCTGGACATCCAAACATACCACGCATTGTCCACAACGTCTCACGGATGGAGGAATCAAATGCTTTGGTCAAGTCCACGGAGAGCACACAGCATTTTTTCTCCATCCCGGTACTTCTGCTGAACATATCGGGTAGTAAATATTATGTCGACTTCACTACTACCAGAACAGAATCCTCGGTGCACTTTGGGATCATTGGCCTCGGAATCATCCGCACCAAGTCAATTCAGAAAAATCTTTGCGGCTCCTTCCTGGGGCATATCAAACGGTTATTGCTCCGATAGCCTTCATGGCTTCACCTGCCACTCCTAATTGTGAACAGAATTTTCATGAGCGCGCCCTTCAACTCTAGTGGCATTTCTTCCCACTCCCAGAAATAGCTGGCCAACTGTACTGATTCTTGAAGTGATATTATATAGAAATTCGACCAAACCCCATCCACCCAAGTGTTTGTCCATGTACATTCAACCTCCTCTGTTCGTGAACGTTAATTACCCCTTGACATCGACGATTCTGTTTTATCGCGTCAAGTTGATAGTCGTGTGAATTGGCAGTTGTCAGTCATTGTTCTTTGCTTGAGTGGCGCGCGCATCTTTCTTTTCGGGTCTCCCCTCGCCTGACTGTTTTGAACCTGTTGACTGCTCGGTAGAGCTCTTTTGATCCTGAATGCTTTATTATGTAATTATGGTTCATCTTTAGCCCGTTCGGCAACAAGTTGTGACCCGTTCTCCGAAAACGAGCTGCAAATCGGAACCGTTGAGGTTGTCTATATATTCATTTTGATAATTCATTCAGTAATATTGTAACATTACGATTCCATCTTGTTTTGACTATTTGTGATCATTGGTTTATCGCTACGCGGTGCTCAACGTCTCCGTAGAAGATCGCGCGGTATCCCACTTTGACCTCCAGTCTGCTTAACCCCTGACGATATCTGACGATTCTGAAAAACAACCCATTCTGAATGGTCAGTTGAATTCAGTCGACCAGGCCAAAGATGTTATCGATTCTCTCTCATGCTCTGGTCCCCTTATTAGTCGTAACAGCCGTAGGAGTGTTCAGGCTAATTCTGCGTTGTTGTGGGCTTAAATGGAGTAGAGACAGCCTAAGACAAAAGTTTAACTACAGGCGATTCTACTGAGGGATGAACCGGATGTAGAGGTAGCTGGGCTAAACTTTATGCTAGCTGACGAAGGTGCGGACACCTGCGGTGACCACGTGAATACAGAAAACAGTTATTGTAGAACTGCGCGAAACGCTTGCACGCAAAAATTTCTTGCTGACTGTGGGGCGCGTCTGAATCCTGTGGAAGTCCACACCGCAGGACCAGTATTGACTTCGTCATGTGCGAAAGTGGGCTGCGCATTATCTCCACTATCCGCAACCTTGGCATTGCCGGAGGTTAAACTCATTTTTATGGCAACCCCACGACGTATTGGGAAGTTGTGCGACAGTTCGACAGCCATGTCGAGTCTGAGGTGTCAGTTGATGACCAAAGACTCCTTTACCTGATGCATTACTGTGAAGATCGAGCTACGGTGTCGATGCATTAATACATCACGCCAGAACCCAACGCAAAGCGCGGCAGTTGCCATAAGAACTTTACGGAGAGCCTTAGTTTGCCGCTTGATCTATGATAGGTTGGATGCTACCCAACGGCAGATGTGTAGGCAAAAACACCAAAGCTCTATCTCGATTGTCCACGAGGATGCAGAACTGCTCTATTGCACTAGACCAAATGGACTATACGGCCTTCTTCAAATCAGTGAAAACACTAGGGCGCATCACAAGAGCTTCACCTGTTCACCTACAAAGTAGGTGTGCGGGAGCTGCGGAGCACATTTTTACTCTTGTACGACAGCTGTCCTTTGACGGACTGACCGAGTGTGTCTCGCATCGTGTCAGAATTGCGTGCAGTAGATATGGCCAGGTATTCAGTGAAGTTGATCGGAAAGACTCGACCACAGCTCCTTCGTCTGGGAGAAGCCGACGAAATATAAAAACAGGTCCCTTCAAGTCATCCAGCCTTCTCGGTAGCCAAGGTCAGGCGCAAGACCTTTGCGTTGATTGTCTTGTGCTCTCAGAGTTACACCCTCAAGGCGTATAATTCTTTCCTGTCCATGACTGCGCCTATGTGATGGGACAGCCTGCGACGGCTTGGATGTTGCATTGATTGCCTCATCTTTGACCACCGAGCCTTCAGCTGCACGTTCAAGTCGCGCTGTGATGTTGACGGTTGTGGTGGGCGTCACCATAGCTAACCGCACCCCATGCGTAAGCAGCTCGTGGCCGAAGGAACTAGCGGACATCAGGGTATCTGTAACATGACTAATAACTTTGGAGGACACAAGGCTGGAAATAGTAACAGTGAAAGTTGACTCGACACATGGTTCAGTAACAAAGTATGCGTTCGAAGACCTTGGCTCAGGTACCCGTGTAGTGAAAGAGGATCTACTCGAATGTGTCGGTGTCGCTGGCACTCAGTCCACCGTGTAGGCCTCAACTGTGAATGGTTTAACCAACACCTGTTGCAAGAATGTCCGCCTGAGAATTGCTTTCTTGGGTGGACAAGAGACGGTCGACATAAACACCGCATACTCATTGGCCGATCTACCCACACGACCTGTCCGTCGACAAAAGAGGAAGCCCAGTGAGGGTCAGAAGGACCTTCCGTTCGATGAAATTCATGATGCAAAAGTGACCATCCTTATCGGCTGTGGCGTGCCTGAAGCACACTGGGATATGGGCCGGAAACTCGGAAAACGCGGACAACCCTACGACAGATCATTACTTGGTTGGGTCGTTAGTGGTCCCTCCAGAGAATGCCACAAAAATGTATCCGTGAACTGTGTCTCTCATGACAGCCGAGCCCTCCTTTGCATGTGAGGACCTCAAAACTCGGTGAATCGTGCGTATTTCAGTTGATCCGGTCGACGGGCACTATCAAGTACCTTCCCTATGGTGGAACAAGACGATGCTTTTGGACGATAATTATGCTTTTGCGTCGAGAAGATTGTCATGCTTAAGCGGTTGCAGCACATCGCAGTCCTTTGCAGCCAATATGATAATGGTTACGTGGGAGTGATTCCCAAATGCCAGCTTGCGCCCAGTTGCCTCAGACGGCGGTATCTAACACATCATTTCTTGACGGACCTCAAAGAGCCCGACAAACCACGAGCTGTTTCTGACTGTGAGGCCAAGTTTCAGGGTTACCCGTTGAACGACAGGCTCTATCGGGGGCAGAATATGACTGTTAGAACGGCAGGTGTGCTACTTAAATCTCGGTCAGAAATTGCTGCAATTGCCGAAATGTTCTTGCAATTAAGAATATCCGAGATATCGTGGAGCGCTCCGCTTCCTTTGGTGGTAATTTGGACGCGCACCTTACGGAGAGTCAGATGACAGCACATCCATTCGGAGCTAAGTTCTCCCCGTTCCGTGGTAACTTCGCCACACGACAAACAGTCAACAATTATGGGGACCTTTTTGATTATATAACAAAGAAAACAGTGAGGGATAATTTCTACGTCCATGAATACCTCGTGTCATTGCGAGATGTTGACGTCCCAAAGCTGTTTATAATACATGTTTGGGGTGTGCTTCTCAAGGGAGGATTCTGTCTGAGGAGGTGGGTCTCGAACGGCAGAGAACTGTTAAATACCACCTCTTACTCAAAGCGCGCCGATCCTTTGTGGGAAATTAGAGCTGAATCTCTACCGCTTGGACCTATCCTGAGTGCTCAGTGAGACGTAGAAACCGATAGTTTTATACTGAGTTTTACCCTGCAAGACAAATTAATGACCAAAAGGGGCCTGTTATCATGCCTGTTCAACTTACCTCGTCCCTTGAGGTTTGTCTCGCCACGGTTACTGCCGGAGAAACGCATGCTGAATGCACTGCGTCAAGAAGGCCTGGGTTGGGACTTACTCTGCAATGCTGATAACCGGCGTAATTGGGAAGACTGGTACGGTGTCCTACGCAGTCTAAACAATTTGCAATTTCCCCTCTGTATTAGATCTGGTAGGCTTGTGGGTGAAACTGCACGTCTTTTGTAGTGCGTGGGAGGTTGATTACGGCGTCATGACTCATGCGTGCTTCTGCACGGCCATCTAGAAGTGACGCTAATTGCTGTAATCTGAAAGGTCTAGAGCAGCTCCACTGAAAGCGAGTTCTATTCCCCGACTGGATTTAATTACTACTGCTCTGGTGGTTCGTGCTTACGAACTTTCGACTGCTAATTTGAAGTCGGAGTTCACACGTGTATATTTGCAGACGGACTCCATGATTGTACTTTAGTATATTGTCAATTTCTCTACTACGTTTAGTAAGCTGGCTGCAAATCATATAGCTACCATACACAATTCGACATTCCCCGATCAATGGCGACACATGATTTATGATTACTATCTTGAAGACAGCACTTCTCATGGAGCGCACAACTACGGAGGTATAGGAGCATGTATGTCATGCCCTACCTTTCCAACACAATTAGTTGTAGTTTGGCTCGAAACGTTTGCTGCCGTAAGTAAACCCGCCGGGGTGGAGCTGAAGCGACCATTGGCTCAGGTGAATGCAGTTAGGGTGGACGGGATCTCTATTTTGGGTGCTCGGCATTCCGAGCTGGCCTAATCTCCCAAATACTACAGCTTGGTTTCGCAGAGACAAGCCATATTGGTTCCCTACAAAGCGTCGACAGAACGGTGTTAAGACGAACACAGGTGGCATAAAGTTGGGCGAAATTCGTTCTGGTGAGAAAGATATTATCCGCTTGGTTCGGGGGCTAGATTTTTAAGTGAACTGTCTTTATTGATTAGGTTACAGGAACTGAACAATCAGCTTGGTCATCAAAGAGAAGTAGGCTCCGTAAGCCGAAACCTACTTTCGTTGGTGGGATAATGCAAGAGGGTGGACGGCTGATACTGACTAATATGGAGTTTCAGCTGAAGTGTTCAGCAATTCTTTCCAAGCGTCACCATATGGCGGACTTAGTTGTCAACCACTATCATGTGCTGGAGAGGCTTTGCGGTGTGTCCTTCCATTAATCACACTCTGATTTTGGATTATTTATGGTGCATCCGCTGTCATACGCGTTATCAGGGCTTGTTTTCACTGTCATCGTCTGAACGCCACCAGAGGCGAACAACTGATGGCTCCTTTGCCACCCGCGAGAATAAAACCTGGTTGATACTCTTTTGTCAATATCGGTGTGGACCAGTCGGGCCCACTGGGTGTGAAGAAATGTAGGTGCAGGGAGAAAAGATGTAACTGTGCTATAACCTGTCTTCAATCAAGAGCTGCCCACCTCGTGTGCGATTCACCCCATCAACAGTTTTTGTAAGAACCCAGGAAGAGTACGTTGGTAGAGAGGCCTCCGTGAACTGATGTTAGTTCCGTAACCCGTGACGGCAGGTAGGTTGGCGGCACACGGGCAGCATTTGCACAACCCATGCTCGAAACTCTTCGGTAGTCCATTGCACTCTAGGTGGTGTATATTCTCCAATGCTTCAGGAATGTGTGATTACGATGACATTTGGCCGTAACTAGCAGAGTTCATTCTAGAACTTTCCTTGCAATTCAAAGTTCTCCAGGATCGAGAGACCGTCATCGTTTCAAGAAAGCGATTTAAAGGTTTGCAGGAGGTTTGCTAATCGCTGCTGCGCGGTTTTGCAGAGTACATATACGTACTCAATTTCCACCGGAATACTTGTCCGTGGCAGCAGAAACAGCTTTTGGCCGAAATCCTGCGTTTAATGTCTTCGTGACTTCCAGTAGGCCGACATGTTAATGACGGAGAATGTAGGTATCCTTGGGACTAACCTCTATGTAGAAGTGTGCATTTTATCCGCTTGGCATATCATCTGCCTCGCTGTGAGAAGAAGGGATGTGTTCTCCAGTGCCAAATGCGAGATGTCTCCCCTGAAACGCATTTGCGAGTAAGGGCAAGTCACTGAATCGTTCGCAAACGATTCAAGCTCACATCGAGTTACGCGTAGTCTGCTGATCCGGTGAATGCCTCTCTCAATACTCAACGACAGAGTTAATTCATCCTCGAAACGGTTAACGGCAAGGCACTTGTAATAAGTGGATTTAATGCGGTAATTATCAAAGGAAAGTAAATCTCTCACATCGAATGTAAAAATCCTCAAAAGTCAAACAAAAGACGTGCATGTATAACAAGCTGACAACCAAGCACCGCCCAAATATCGTGGGCGATAAGACGGGATTTAATCCACTCAAACAAATTGTCATTTGGTGAGTCAGAGCAAGACAGGTGTTGGCGCATCGAGAAAAGACGAGAATTGCAAGTTGCTTAAGAGAAAATATAGAAGAAGCATGTCTCATTTCAGCATTTAGACATTTACGGTGCTCGGACTAAGCAAGGTTAGGTGAAATGGTAACAGTGGCTGATGTACGAACAGGGGTGAACAATGCAGTTTAGCTAGGAGAAAGAGCGAAGCGTAGGACCACCTTTCAGCCTCAAGCAGAGGCCAGCAATCCCAAAATAACGCAACGGACCTTAACAAACTCAACACAAATGTAGATACATTAAGGATTCCTGGTGTGCCTGACAGCTTGCGATGTATGAAATAACATCTGGTTAACTCTCTTATTCCCTCCCAATTGTTTCTTGCAGATGAGTTCCTAGTACGCGGCCTTTGTGTTGTCAGTCGAAAGGAGTCCAACAGAGTGTGTTTCAGTTGGGTTGGTATCAACTGTTCACGATCCGGGTCACACCACTAATAGCGGTGGGAGCCGGGAAAACACACAGATGGAGAATGGCCTTCAGTATGATGGTCTCAGTCACAATCCACTATCCGTTATTCGCGAGAGCATGGTTTTCTGACGGCCGATCAGCCCTTTGACGAACTTCCGCTGTACGGGTGAAGTCAGTTTCCATGAATATTTATTCTGCGATCGCTGGTAAGTCGGAATTCGGCTACTGTGTGGTCGCTTTAGCTCAGCAAGCCCACTAAGTCTTTTAATTGAGCCACTAGCGAATGGCTTGCAACTCCCACGTAAGGATTGAACAGATGATTTTGGTTACATCACCACACCGCCTCCTGCCCATGGTTGGTTGGCCCAGCATGAATCCGATGTTATAGTAACCAAGGTAATCTGTCAGAGGGCAACTGTTTTCTTTGAAAATTTTTGCATGCTGTACGCACCATTTTGTTAGCACCGACCGCACCTCTGCTAGAAAACTTGCACATCATTTTGAAATTTGCCGGTTACCGCAAAATAAGACGGGAGTTTCCAAACACCGTCTGGTGTTGACTTCCTGGAATGAGCTGCTGTGGTTACTGTTTCTCATTATTCAGAGGGTGAGTTTGCCTGGAGTAGTTACGCACACAACTCCCCTTGTTACGGAACTTTTCCACCTTTCGTTCCGTGTACAGTTAGCAAGAAGCTTGCTGGCTGTACACTTGTGTTTCCTTGTTCGCGGTAATTCCAGCAGCGTTTAACGGGAACTGCATTACTGCCACTGGGACCTCATTGAGCTCGAAGTGAACGGCCATGGTAGTCTTCCTGCAAACTGACGAGTCCGATGATTTGCGATTCACGGTCAACAGACATAAATATCTGGTTCTCACAATTACCTCCCGTGTTGCTTAGTGAGCTATTTCCCGAGAAAATTGTTTACCTACGGCGTTTACTGGCCCTCGATAACGGCATCGTTGGCCATTCCCATTCTTCGGAAGTGTTAGGCTTTCCATCTATTCATCCATTTTGTGTTCGTGTCATTTTGTATTGCAAGTTGTTTTACGTCACATCGCACTTCTCGAGGAAACCATGCCCTTGGACTTGCATGCAGTAAACGCAGCCACCCTAACGGTTACCCCATTCTCGTCGGCATGACCCCTGCTTCAGCTCTCGCATCTTGAAACTGAAGCCGCCAGTAACCGAATTTTTTCTAAGAAGGCGAACCACGGCCATTTGGTCTAGATTCTCAGAGGAAGTATCACCTCAGTGGAGTGGTGCCTTTTTCATTCACCCTTTGGAACACCACTAATACACGCCCTAGGTGACCGCACACAAGCAGATAACGCCGTCAGCAGCGACCCACCTGCAATCAATTTCCGGCTGGCTGCAGCCAAGGGATGAATGTCCCCTTATGATTAATGGAGTATTGCAAAAACTTTTAAGTGGCTCACGCATGGACGGGTCACTTCCGCAGAAGCCACGGGTGTATAGACAGCCTGGACAAAACTAGGCTACTACATCCGTGGCCCTTTCCCAGTTGCTGGCCGAGGCTGCTGCGATCGGCGATCAAGTGGTCCAGCACTTTCAGTTGCTTCTTAGCAGTGTCAGTACCTCATGAACATGTGCTCTCACAACACACTGGTAACAGAACAACCCATCCGTTCTCATCCATTTGACTTCGTAATGATTAACGCCTCATGGGCCAGAGTTGCTACTGCAAGCACAGACTTACGTCATGCGAACATTAACCGCGTTATCAAGAAAACACTGGGGCGTACTAGTTCTGGCAGATCTCTCATCGTCGCAGTTCACAACCTCGTAGAGGTGAGTACCAGTATTATGAAAGGTATGCTACAATAAGCGTCTAACGCCTTCGTCCCTGCTCTCACCGCTTCAGAGAATCAATACTACTGGCGCGTAGTGACGATTAACACTGTTGGTTCATCCATCCCCAGTTATTTCTTGTTCGTTTGGAATCTTTACTGGCGAACTGCATTCATAACGAACAGCGAATCAATTTAACCTGCTTCTACCAGTTCATACGGTGGGGCCAAAAGTGGACGCTCACCAACTTCGTTTTGTCACTGGCATTACCATTCAGACCATCAACCAAATTCTTTTGACGCTGAACGTGGGATTCTGAATCATTTACAGCCGAACATCGTTATCCCCACTGTTTCGTTCAACATGATTGGTGTTGAGTTCATCCAGTATTTCGACCTTCTACTAAAGACGGAACGCCGGATACTGATAGTTATCAGTACATGTTCCAGTAATAACGGCAGTGTCCTGGGCCGTTGCGATTGTTAGCCCGACTTACGCACCACGCTTTGTCCCTGTTGCGGAACTTTCCGGCAACTCCCACAGACAATTTGTACATCGCGCGTCAGTTCTGTCGTGACCTCCAACGTCACTCATCACACAAGAACCATCAGCCCATCCGTATCGGCCAGGCTTCTCGGGGTGTGTCCCGAGGAACTTGAACCCGCTAGGACGCTGACTGAGCACTTGCGGAAGTAAAATATTACCCCCTCTGGATAGCTTTTGGGCCTGACCGGTGCACCTGGTTCCAGAAGTCAGGAGACTGGCTTCCTAACAGGGTAGCAGCCTCTGATGAGTGTCTGATTCCACACACATTAGATACTACAAATTGCCTCGTGGACAAACCGTATTCAGCGAAGCTACTTTAATCCGCGCTCACAACCAAATTCCGGTGGGCGCCATGAATGTACCTAAGAAAGCCACGGATATTCCACTTGGTCTTTTGGGCTTTCACGAATCCATTTGGTTCTATCCAAACGTTTCAGCGCTTTATACACGAAGTCGCCCGCGGTCGAGAGTTCCTTTATTATCACTCCCACGATATTCTGGTTCCTAGTTCTTCCGAGAAATGGTGCTGTTTGTAATTACGCGTGTTACTGGAAAGGTTGGTTCATTATGATATCACAGTCGACCCAGAAAGTACGTGCCAAAGAAAGCGGCCATGGGGTTTGTAGGTCAACTGACTTCAGTCGATGGTATCATCGCCCCTCTAGGAAGAGTGCAAGCCAACAAGGATAAGCTCGAACGTTCGTCGTGTGTGCAGCCTCCTCGACTTTGTGGTCTGGTAAATCATTATCTTTGTTCTATCCTTAGCTGTGAGTACTTCATGTGGTCAACGACTTGTCACATCCACGGAGATCTTTACAAACTACACTTCAATTACGCCGCGCATGAATTCCTTGAAAACCTCAAAAAAGCAGCTTCGAAACTAGCCATTCCACACCATCCTAACGCTACCGCACAGCTGTCGATTTTAACGAACGCCTCTGACGTAACAGCCTACCCCGTGTTATAAGGGATTTTACCAATTCAGACAACCCGTACAGTTTCCCCCAAACGACTGCAATCCGCAGGGTTCCTCCACTACTTTAGGCGGGGGGAGGACATACCGTTTACTTTACAACCTACTATTTTGGGCACGCTGTTCAAGACCGGTCCTTTTGTTTACAGCGACTGTAAGCTCCACAGTATTCGTTGAACTCCTCGTGCCCGGGGACATCAGGCATTCGAACTAAATCTCCGTGCTCACGACGGACATACTGTATGTCTCACATTTCCTCAACCCTGATTCAGGCGAACTTCAACGCCTAGACCGGGCAAGCGATCCTACGCTCCCTCATTTTGGCTTTGAGGCCATGGTTGCGGCACAAGGTGACGATTCGCCGATGAGTTGACCTAGACAGCACACCTCATAATGTGGCCTGATCCGTCGATTTCCCCGAGTGGCACGGTCTTGCGTAAAGTTTCACAGTGTCCGGCTAGGCCCGTCGTACTGCTGTCGATAAGTGGTGCAACGTTTAACCCATTGTACAAATCACTGCATGTCGGCGTAGGGGTTTCAGCGAACCTTGTCATGAAAATCCTGCGTGACCCGAAGTCAAACACGAACCCTGTACCTGGGCCAGGAAAATATCTCATCAGCAGTTTGGAGCAACCCACAATCTCAGGTTTATGAGGCCTCGTACAGTCGCATGTTCTTTAATGTGCCGCGTCCTCCCTCGAGCAACGTGGGATCGAAGTGGCCAGTTGTTACAACTAGAAAGCATGAACAGTACAGTAAGTGGTCCACCCGGCTTATCGTGGTTTTTCTGCACGGTGAGAAGCTTCGGCGTTTAATTTGGACAAAAATATTCAGTACCTTATTTCAAGTGAATTGTCCTTGAGCTGAAAGCTTTGTTGTCCAATTACGAGTAAAATCCCTTGGCACGACATGGCGTGTTTCCACATAACCATCTATCTAGCATGCTGAAATTTATCCGCAGAGAGTGTATGCTGTAGCTAGTTTACCGTAAATATGTGGGTTTGGAATATCGTGGAAGTAATTGTGAACGGAATATCTAAGAAAGTATGAAATATGCCTATTGTACTGTGAGAATTCGTTTGTTTTGATGCGCAAACGATGTTTATCAAGGACGCCAGGGATTTGCGTTAAATAAACAGCGAAATATGTTGACGAGATAGCTGAAGTTTTGCGATCTGGTTGATAGAGGGAATAAGGAACCAATGATTGATAAACATGCACCGTATAGCTTGTAAGCTATTTTTCTGATGACTTTCCATTCGATATACCTTGAAATATGTGCCGACAGTTTATAAGTTTGGGTAATAATGATGATCCTCACGTGCGATGGGAAACCACTGAAAGTTAGAGGCGTCGTGGGTAAGTAGATGTGGCCGCAGCTGATGACTTCTAAACATAATGCGGCGAAACCCGGCGTGATCTGCTTAGAGTAGATATTGCTCACCGTAATCGGCGTAAGCTGCTTCGGCCTCAAGGTAACCGAAAAATATGTAACATTTTTCAGTTACCTGATCACCAAGAAGATGTAATATCACGTGTCTTCAGGAAAGCAAAGCGGTTCAACGAGAAGTGAGGTACTGTACTGCATGAAGCCGTTCGGGGTTAACAGTTCGACGGTCAGCCTACGTGCACCCTATAGTCACAACGCCACGACCTATGGTTGGAAACACTGACGTCTGTGCCCGACGGTCAGCCTACGTGCACCCCCAGTGAGAACATCACGATACTGAAATATCGAAATACGTTTATTATATGTACATGTTATCATTATCTAGGTTATTCCGTCAGAAATCAAGAAGGCTGCATGCTTTCTGTGCCGCTTCAGAGGAAGTCCCCCTCTTGCTGTGCATGCTGGTCTACAGTTAAACCGTATGTAACATGTTAAGTGGGGTATCATTTACGTTTGTCGGTGACGTCATTTGCGAACACTTTCAATTGGACCGCTTGCGTGGGGGAACCACGCGAAACTCATCTTCAGATGTGTCATCAATGAATAGTGGAGCTGCAAACGGTCTGTGTTCTTGTTTCAACGTTGGAGTTGGTACAGTGTGGTGAGGTCGATGCAACTGAACATGCACAGTCAATGATATCATAACTTACCTGGCGAGAGAGGTTGTAACTGCCCTGTGTAGAAGGGGCAATGTGATATGTCAGCATCACTCATGCACTCCACATTAGTGCACACTAACCCACTTACTTATCACTGGCGGTTTCAACCGATGGCGGATGTTGCAAATATCTATGGTAGTTACATACTTGCCATAAACATCCGCAGCATACTGCTTCAACTCAGCAGTTGACGTGTTTTACTCAAAAATATGTCTCGAGTTGTTCACTCCACTGTCTGTGAGCTGACGAATCCTTGGATGTGCATCGTACAGCAAGGCAGTTAGGTCGTGGTTGTGCTTCAACGTGAAAGAGCTAACAACCAACACGATAATCCTCTTAACCACGTTAAAGCGTGATTGGCAGCATGTATCGCGGGAACTGTGCAATGGGGATAATGTGAACTGAACTCACTAAACACGTCGTACTCCACGGCTTTCGTTCTTACGTCGCTTGTGTTTTATACAACGGAATGCCATCTAACAAGTAAACTCAACGGCAATCACACTCACATGATCATATTTCAAGCGTCCACTGCTTGATTTCTTGCTTGAACCAAACACATACAGAACATTGTGATCCTTCATGTACCTATCTAAGCAACTTTTGAACTCGCTGAAGCTAGCAAATTCGCGATCCTCAAAGACATATTTGAAGCCCTGTAAATAATCCATAACCTAAAATGGAATATAAGATAGCCCCGTTCAAATATTAATCACACGTGAGAAAAATCTTCACAAGATACTACATTTCTACCGTCACACCTACCATCGCTAATTTCGATCTCGGCGCCAAACGAAGGACAAACTGATTTACGGTCGACTAAAACGAATCCTTTTAACTCTCCTGATGCTCTCTGTCATGGAAATCGATGACTTTCACATTCCTGGGCGATACCACGGAAATATCGCCCAGTGCTCAATGATTTCCCATTTTATCGCCGTCTAACGGCAGATTTCACTCCCTGCGGGTAATTTTTATCATCTAGGATTAGGACGTATAAATGAACGCTTGATTAACGGTATATCGATATGCTTATCTCCTAAAGGCAAGAAGAAAATGCCCGGTTTGTCTGCAACTCTGAACACTCCGTCATGAGTAAACCGGTCCAGCGGTCTCAGTGTATAATTCTTCATCGTCAGGGGGTGAGTTTTCAATGGCGTAGACAACAGTTTCAGAAGTGAACACTCTTGATAATCAAGCCCAATTTCACTCAATTCAGATCCCTCGGGTCACGTTCCGGCGGAAGTTCCATTAATAGGCCTGTTGCCATGTCACCTAAGAAGAATGCAGCGTAAATAAACGACGACTCAATGTTGTCATACAACTTTTTATTACCATGGAACGATAAAAGCGGTTGCAGGGACACCACCTGTATCTACTGCTTCGGTCCTGGATCGTTCACGTTATCCGAAGTGTTCAGGATGGTGGTACCAGATCCTATACGAGGAAGTAGTATACCGAAGCTTCCAGCAAGCTAATATAGCCTTTAGACTACGCTTGCCATTGGAGCACCAATCACAAGGGTCCTCGTATACAGCAAGGGTCTTTCACGTTACCGAACCTCTGTGTCGAGACTCCGTGGGGCCTTCGGAACGTCAAATTCGTTTGAAACTGATAGAATGAATTCCAGGAGTCCTGCAGGCGTGACCGCTTCTGAAGATGTTTGCGGGTTGTTGCGAACAGAGATACCGCGAATGGTGACCTAGCCGACGAAGCTGGGCTTACCATGGGCGTCTTGTGCAACTCGTGTTTCTTGTGGCAAAACTTACGTTAGCTTACATTCTACCATCATCAGTTTAAGTTTTCAAAGCGGCCTTATGGCCGCGGCCTTTGAAATTACGTCTTCCAAGTGGTGCGTTCTTCATCGGTGCCACGTCTTGTCCCCTATTCATTAAGCCATTAGGTCAGGTGGTCCTTTAATTTTGACAGGGGTCACTCTAAACGTCATCTTGGACTTATGAAACGAGGGCACTGCGTGACGCGCACTGCTTTTTAGCTTGGCTAGTGGTACACTCTTTTTCTGTGGTGCTCTAGTTTCTCAGTCTGCTAATGGGTAATGCTTTTGATACACCGACTTAGACCGAAAAGGTGTGCTTTCTTTCATTTCTACGGACGGTGGCTAGGACTTAAATAAGGAAGACAACGTCCAAGTCCTTTGATAATCTCGTGACAACTGTCACCATTCAGCGCACTGAATTGCGGGCACAAGTCAACATACGGAGCCACATCATAAACGACACACTCACGTTCGCCGTTATTAGCTGGGATTCTGAAGGGGTGGTCAGGCCCACTGGCATTCGGGGCATAAATTCTGTGCCTGCCGGCTTTATGTTAGATTGTGGCAGTCGAAATGCTTGATTGATGTTAGGCGCTCGAATAACCAACGGGTGGAATGACAACACTCCTGGCGGAGGCCACCCGTATGGTATTACAACTTGCTCGTAACGCTGCGCTATTCCCAATCTGTTTGGGAATGAAGAAGCCTTGTGATAACAGCGTCCGTCTCCTCTTCCATTAACGTTGAAACCTCAGAAGAAGGTTCTCGCCTCGGGTGCGAAATTACAGTGACCACCTAAAACCACTTGGATTCACGACGTCCTAAGACAATATTGCCTGGCGTGTGAAATCACTTTAAATCGGATTTTTAGCTCGCTTGCCGTCGAGTCTCGGATCACATTTTGGTCTCCCAAGCTAAGTCCCCCTAACCACCTTGTAATCTTGGTGGACATAGCACCCTTCAATCAGTGACCTGGGGCATTTCTGCGCAATAACGTTTGGTTGGCATGAGCTACCTCAGAGAGTGCTGATGGCCACGCTGTATTCCATCTGCGGCCCTAGCACCGTGCATTTAATTCCTTTTCTTCACAACACTGTTGCAGATGTGAAAGCCAGCATAGGTGTCTGTCCTAGACATGAAGCTTTGAATAGACCCTCAGGAGTCCGAAAGGCCATCGCTAAACTTTTTGCCTCTTTCTTAGAGGTCCGCATAAAAAACGTAAGTTTCCGGGGTTCGCTGACCGCTGTTGATCGTTTCCAATGCCTACACCTGTCTTCATGGCGGAATTCGTCATACTAACGTTGCGAGCTCCATCTGGTAAAATACCCACAGGTAACCCAACGTTTGGTCACAAGCTACAAGTTGGACCGATATTACAGTACAAAAGTTCCAACAGAGCAAATCAACGGCTGAGACAACTGACTTGAAATTTTTCCTGCTTCTGGTTAACCAGAAGTGACGCCTCCCGTTCGGTCACTCAGTTTTCTGTTTCTTCGTCATGCTGCATTTCCGTCTTCTATCCCATCCTTTAGTGCAGTTTGCGGCTGCAGCTGCTGGACATTTCTGGGTTAACGGCAAATCAAGTCCACTTGTAGATATGCTCACAGTACTGCGTTTGTTCTAAACATAGTGTTTCTGTTGCTTCGTAAACGGCTTCCGTCCTAGCAACGGTTAAAAATCCGCGGTTATAAGCAGTCTATCACAGCAGCTGTGAACATTCTGATTTAAAAAAAACGAGACAAAATTTCAAAGATTCACCCCGCCTAAAATGTTTTCGTAATTAGGCAATTAATCAACAAAAATGCGCAACTTACAACCAAGTAGTGTCTGCGCGAGGAAACCAATCAGAGACAGTTGGCATCTTGTAAAGCGGTGGAGAAACCAAACAAATTCAGCAGCGCATAAATCAAATCGAGCAACTCTAAATAAAGTAAGAGACGTCATGGAGGCAGATTAAACTTTGGCTACGTCCACACCTCTGAGGTACCAGGCTGGAACGGTAGATTGTGTGTCGATGTCCTGTCTGGCACTCGTGGGATCGATCCTAGAGGCTGCCATTGAATGATTGCGTTACTCGTAACATTTGCGACGATTGGTTAGTCTTTCCTATTAATTCTGCTTGCAATCAAAAGAGCGCTTATTCCCAAATTCTCTTAAAGAAGGAATAGCCCAGGTATAATCGTAAAACCGCTCAGAGTTATGTTTAAGTCACCTATCGGACTGATTTCAATTGTCAGGTAAACTCCATAAAAGATTAATTGCTCCTTTCCAGTGGAACTTGTCAGCCACGAAACCTTTGGGCCGCCTTCACCGAACATATGCTGCCAGGTCATATGGTTGAGCCGGAATGTGCCCTCAAGCCAGGAAACTCGTGACTCCCAACCTCTCCTTCTGAATCTCTCAAGAAATCCCCTTTTACATAGGAGATCGGGAATTATTAAGCAGGCTCCCGAAAAACTTTCCACATCCCCAGTGGAACCTGAAGGATCCTGAGCAGTTCATTTAGCTCCGGTTTTAGTTTTTCCCAGTCAGTGCGGTGAAAACTTTGCAAATTGTGCGTCGGTTTTTTCGGGAGCCCTTTACAAACGTCTTTTCTACTAACCGGTCCCAATAGTCGGGTGATTCTGGAGCATTAACTTCTTCAATAGTGAACAGACGACAGCCAAAGCAACGTGTTGGTTGCAATGCCTCCAACAGCGCTTTATCCCCTGTGATGTTGCTCCTGGACGTTGACACACTGGTGAACAACAGCTAAAAGTTGCTATAAAGGATGCCGATAGTATTTTACTCACCTGAGGAACTACAGCTAACATCCACAAAAGTTCACTGCTGTAATACGCATTTGACTAGTAATATGCAAACACGTCAGTCGACGTTGCTATCACCATCACGGTACCATTGAATTACACGAGCTTAGTTTCGTAGGTCGACATTTACCCAGCCACGCTTCTCATATTATGCAAATGTCTACGAATAGCCTGGGTGTTTACAGCTAGTGTATTTTGCTGGGCAAGATACGCTTATTCTTCAGCACGCCTTTCAGAGTTAATGAGCTGCTTGTGAAACCGCTCGGGGGCTTGGCTGTATCTTTTTCCCCGTAAGAAGTATGCGAGGACCAGTTCCGTTTTCAAGATCCAGAAGTTCACGCCGTACCGTCAAAAACATTTTCATGTCGGCGGGAGGTAGAACGAAGGTGTTGAATCGTTTGCATCTTTGGAACGTCGGCCTGACTCCTGATCATGGTTCGTATTAAGACTTTCGCCTATGGTTCCTGCTAGAGCTGGCATCGTCAGATGTGAATCACACTTACGGTTGACTGTTGTCCTCAGTAACCTTTGTTCCTGACATTTTCCTAACTACGGTGGACATGAATGCTGCGTTTGCGAACTCCGACTTAAAGCCGCCTACCTGTGGGTGAAGATAAATTCTTCCCAAGAACTCGCATTAGCTGCCGGGAAAAGATACTTGGTCTTCCCCACTTGGTGTTCCCGTTAGCTACATCACAACGTCATTTACATTGCCTTCTTTGTAGCTTTGCCCTCAACATATGAAACAGTTGAATTTCCTACGAGTGAACAACTCCATTCAATTTCCCAAAATAAAAACCTAAAAGTGGTACACATGCCACGGGTTGTGACGCAAAACGTACTAGCTAATCTCCCCAATGGGTCACTGGCGTACATTCAGGCAGTGTTCTCGAGCACTCAGCCGCGCAGGGAGACCTTAAGGGCAGTTCAGTAGAACAGACAGGATTCGGGTGCGTTGCTGTCCACATTTCCCGCCTCATTCTTGGGTCGTATCCCTTATGCTTTTCTTCGCCTTCCTCTCTTTCTCTCTCTCTCTTTCTCGAGCAGCAAAAAAGCGCCTTCCAATTGCATGTATACAAGCAGCTTGAGGCTGTCCATCAAGCTACCAAAAGTCAGGGGGTGTGGGGACCCCCTTACTTCCCATATTCAGTCCATCGATACCCAAAGTCATAAAAGAATTTCATTCCCGTCATAAACATAACGTTCCCCGTCGTTCATTTGAACTGAGTTTCCAAAACACCTTTGGTGGGGATTATTCAGAGCCCTCTTTTGTGCAGCATGAATGACCGTGCTCTTCTGATAACCCTGGAGAATTTCGAAGACTTACAGTTTTCCATCCTTCTGTTTCCAGTGGCTTCATTGCACCGAACCTAAACTGGTTGCTGCTGTCTCATTGGGGCAGTGTAGACAGATTCTCGATTTCTCGATTGGTGTTGATTCGACAAAGAGCATGGACACAACACTTCAGTGTTCAGACGCGTTGTCATTCTGGTCACATTCACTCTGCAGTAGACCTGGCTGTCACCAACATAAGACACGCGGTGTTCAGACTGATTTCCACGCCATCTCTTAGAAATAGTGACCACTCCTTGCTCCTCCTTCACCATATCCGTCGGTAGTTACGTCGACCGGTAGAAGTTCCACGGTTCATCCTATCAATCAGGTTACTTGTAACGACCTGGGGAGCCATGTCGTTTCATCACTTTCTGACCGTGTTTCCGTAGGCCAGAATTGTCATGCTTTTCGAACCGCGCATCAAAAGTGAAAAATCTATTTGTATCGACCAAACTCTATGCTTTCTCTTCTTGCCCGCTTCCCCTGCGTAGAATAAATCATACGCCCTAGTGATTCAACAGTCTGTACTAAGTGTTTGGTGACGGTTGAGTGTAGGATATAAAGTTGGTGACCGGGCGTCCTGCCTTTATTTGCTTCCTTCTTGTACATCACTCTCCTTTAGTTTGACTTGCGCTCGACGGATTAGTTACCCGAAGAGCAGACATTTCCACTTGATGTCAAGGCGTCATACGGTTTAGTTGATGAACCTTGCTCCCGAGCAGTTATTGTGTTCCCGCTTCTTAATTCTGGGCCCCTTCCTCCCCGGGCCTTCAGTTTCACTTACGCAATGCCGCTTTGTTTGACTCCTTGTATTTTCCGGTCTTACTGTGTAGGCTGGTCTCACCTCTTAATATTTTGACGGGTGCGTTACTCAGGCTCGCTGTTCTCTTCCCTCTCTCGGTTTCTAACAATATACCACATTTTAGCACCTCATTAATAACAAACTTGGTTGTGCAACGGCAGCTTTCAGACGGAGTCTGTTGTTCAGTTGGTCGGGTATCCGACAAACGCTCGCTAAGTTACGGACGCGACTTTTCGAGGTCCAGCATGCGTTAGACGTTACAGGGTGACTAAGCGTAGCTTGAAGAAACAGTGGATCTTCGGGATGATCAGCCCTGACGGCCGCTCCCGTCTCATGGCGGAAGCAGAGCTGTGGAGAACCCGGAAGGCCCGTTCGTCTCCCACACTATTCAAGCTAGTGACAAGCTAGAAATCTTCGAAATGATTAACTTCTAACAGTTAAAGAACCCGCTGAAAGGTAATGCACACGAAACGTCCTATTCAAGCATGCGCTTTCGGTGAGAAAGAGAAAGGTTTTACCTCTCCGCTCAGGGAGTATTGTTCAGTCATTTCAAATTGGGCACCGTCTAAATGGTACCCTGCCCAAACGCTGCAAAGCTTTAGGCAGCCACTTCCTACAGCTGAGTTTTCCGCGAGGGAAGCCGGTGATTCTGTGCTCAACATTTATTAGTGCATTGGGGTGAGTTCAGACAACATTCACCCAAGATCCTCAGGATGACTGCCAGCTTGACGGAATCACTGCTTAAAAAGATAATCGGGATCGACATTTCCTTGGTTAGCGGCATCCGATTCGGATTAGCCTGTCACAGTGACCGAAGCCAAAGGACGCCTGCGCTTAGCCATCACTGCAATTGGCTTGCGCTGCACCAATTGCAGTTCCACCAACACACCACATATCCAGTGTAAACCCGAAGGAATAAGACCGGGAGGTGTGCCAGTGGGGCCTTTCTGTCCAGCCGGCCAATGCTGGTTAGCCACTTGATTGGCTAATAAGGAAAGGAAACTCTTATCTCTCGGAAACTAAACAGAGAGGCTGCAATGACGAGATCTACACTGAGAAGAAAGATTTTTGAAGTGTAATACAAGAAGCGTTGCAGTATAGGGGTGCAGGTTAGTGCATCCCAGAGAAGATAAGGATGAAAAGCAAAGTTCTCATTGGACTATGAAAAGCCAGGCAGACCATTCATCATACATTACATCAACAAAGCCGGAGAAAAGAATGGGTAGAAGACCACAGACACTCAGGTTTCTGAAAAGAAGAGCGGATTAATTGTCAATGACCACGATGTTGGCCGATGCAGTCATTAACAGAAGTAGAATAGGTATACCGATTTGACCTACCTGAGCCTAGCGTACTCGCCGCCTCTTCGCCGACGGGGTACTATGAGTACGTTGGTGACCTACCAGCCCCAAACGGCCAGCGCATTCGCGGCCGCACACATCACAACGCCATATAGTCACGTCACCGCGACCTATGGCACCGATGGTTCCTTTGCGTACCGCACGCTTCCGCTCGCGACCACGCAATAGTTGCTCGTTGAACGCTCGGACGCCCGCCCGAACCGTATTCCTCCAGGCCGTCCGGTTCAACGCCAAATCTTCCCAACATCTAAAATCAATGTTACAACGTGAAAGACTTACCTGCACAACATCCTGGTACCTCCGCTTCTGGCCACCGGGATTTCGCTTACCTGACTTCACTTGTCCGTACAGTAACTGCTTCGGGATACGGTCATCGCCCATCCGACGGACGTGACCGAGCCAACGGAGCTGGTTCAGCATCAACATGGCTTCCATCCCGTCCATGTCCGCTCGCCGCATTACCTCAGTGTTCGGAATCATGTCCGACCACCGAATACCCAAGATGCGCCTCAGACACTGAACATGGAAACGGCTCAAATAGCTCACGTTCCGCTGATACAGTGTCCACGTCTCACTGCCGTACAGCAGGATAGACAGCACCATTGAGCGGTAGACACACAACTTCGTGGCCATCTTCAGGCTGTGATTCTTCCAGACACGCCTTTCAAGACGTCCGAAAGCAGCGCTAGCCTTTGCCACACGCGCTCTCAACTCGCGGTCCACGGACAGATCTGTCGACAAGTTGCTACCCAAGTAGCAAAAATCCCCGCAGCCATTCACAGTGTCTCCAGCGATGCGAATTTCGGGTGGAGGTACACAAGCAGCACCTCCACCAGGAGAAGGCTGAAAAAACGAATACGTCTTACCTGTGTTGATGTCCAACCCGAACTTCGATGCTGCCGAAGCGAATGCTGTAGCTAGACGTTGCAGCTCTTCTTCGCTGTGCGCTAGCAAGGCGCTGTCATCGGCGAACAGAAGCATCCGCATCCTTGAGGTCTGCAGCCGGGTTGAGGCGCCAAATCGTCGGATATTCAACAGACGCCCGTCCGTCCGGTACTCCACCTCGACACCATCCTCTCCAGAGTTCTGAAAAGCAACTGTTACCATCGCAGTCAAATATAAACTAAATAGGGCTGGGGCTAGAACACAACCCTGCTTCACGCCAGTGACGATGTCGAAATCATCAGAGGTCGATCCACACGATTGCACCTTCGCCTTCATGCCCGCATGCAACAATCTAACCATATTGACGAACTTACCTGGACATCCAAACTTACCAAGCACCGTCCACAGCGCCTCGCGGTTCACGGAATCGAACGCCTTGGTGAAGTCCACGAACAGGGCATACAAGGGCTGATTCCGTTCTCGGCACTTCTCCTGAAGCTGTCGAGCAGCAAACACCAGGTCGATTGTACTCCGACTCGACCGAAATCCACACTGCTCCTCGGGAACATTCATCTCCAGAACGGACGCATTCAGTCGGTTCAGGAGGATTCTGGCAAGCACCTTGCCTGCACAGCTCAAGAGGCTGATACCTCGGTAGCTGTCGGTGCATTGCTTGCTACCCTTCCCTTTGAACAAGGGTACGATGAGGGCATCCTTGAAGTCTTGCGGCATCACCTCGTGCTCCCAGATGGAGTGAACCAGTTGGAGCAGAGCGCGTTCCAACGCCGGACCGCCATTCTTCAGGATCTCACCTGGCAGCCCATCCTCGCCTGCAGCCTTCCCGTTGCGCAGTTGACCAATCGCCCTCTGCAACTCCAGCAAGTCGGGGGCGAGAGCAAGCGAAGATTTGACGTCCTGTTGCGGCAGACTGTTAACAGTCGCCCAATCAATTGTAGTAGGGCGGTTTAACAGGCTGCCGAAGTGTTTGCGCCATATTCCCATGATGTCTTCCGGCTGGCTGCAAGAACAACCGGTGTCCACGTCTACCAGTGCTTTAGTAGACTGGATAGACGGACCGAAGATCGCCTTAAGCGAATCGTAAAACTCCTTGTGTTGCCGACGATCTGCGAAGCCCTGCATGCGCTCGCCCTGTTTCCTCCACCAGTTGTCCTTAATTCCGCGAACACGCTCAGCCAGTTGACGGCGGATATTCCGGAACGCAGTCTTCTTCGCCCCATTAAACGGGTCCATCGTGCATGTGGCGAACGCGGCATTCTTCTCTCGTACCAAGTTGGAGATAGCCACGTTGTTGTCGTCGAACCAATCCGGGCGTTTCTTGCGCTCCACACCGATCGTCTCGGTGGCTGCTGCCATAATCTGTTTCTTCATATGTTGCCACATACCTTCGGGAGTAGTGGGTACAGGAGCATTGTGCAGGCGAGCGACGATTGCACGTTGAAAGGCAGCCTAATAACATTTCCTTAATACTTGGGGCGCAACCACGGTCACGCCGATCCTTAAAGCGGATGACCAACGCTCTTTGGTTAGCTTTCAATCAATCAGTCTCACTAGCGTCACCTGGAAGACGCTGGAACGCTTACCGAAATGTATCACCTTCGGAAACTTACCATGTCGCCGGCCATTCATGATAATCATGCGTGCTTTCATGGATACCTCGGCAGAAGCCAAAGACGACAGTCTCATCCTTGATACTGATCTTCGACCTCGCTGAGGCTGTCGGCTGTGTCTCACATGGCCTCTCATGAGAAACGTATGTGGTTTTCACAAACGGATGTGGATTTCAATGCAGTATCCGTAAGCCCCTTCCGAATGGAAGCACATTTTATGCTTTTCTTTAATTTCTGCAGAAGTTCTTCAAGGCTCAGTACTTGGACCTCCATTACGTTTCACCTGCACCAAAGGCCATTCGGACAATGGTCTAGTGATGTCCTTCCTCACAATGGTTAGTCAAAAAATACGCAACGTTGAAGATCCAAGTACACCGCAGATGGATCTCGACACAGTTCCTCATACTTGACGCACGGCTTAACTTTTCCATTTCGCAAGGTAGGGACTCTGATAGCCCTCTTGTGATTCATAGAGCTCTTAAAATAGTATCAAGCAAATTAATCTGAAGAGAGGTCCAGGCACCTGAATTTTGTCTACCTTAGCCATCATGAAAGGGCGAAATAAAGGTATTCGCTACTTTTGTGACGATTAGCCACGCCTTTATCTTCACAGGCGGAAACGCGTTTCGAACACTTCATCAAGCTAATATGAGACGGCTACTAGATGGTGCTCGCTACGTCGAGCACAAGTGCTTGGAAACGACAATACCGCTGCTGAGAGGGTCCAGCGCATGGCTACCAAACGGGTCAAGAGCTCAAGAAATATCGCGTGGAAATTTAGAAGTAGAGCTTCTGATTTCCATTCAGTCAGATTATGGCCTTGCCGTGGGGATTCGTTGTTTTCATTTTTCACTTCCATTGTGTGTATCGTAAAAAAATTCTTCATCGTAGCAGCCAGTGGTGATTGGCAAGGGCAGGCCGGAAGACCTAACAAGCTCCTTCCTTGGACTTTCCTCAGAAAATAACACCTTTCTTCCGTAGTTGCTAAACCTTGAATCAGCCTTCTTTCTGACGTCGTTAACTGCGCTCCCAGAGATCGTCTCAAAACATCGCTAAATAGTCATTCACTTGAAACACACCAGGCACAATTCTACCTTGTTTCCGTTGCCCAGAGAAGACCGCAAGATTAGTGTCACGAACAGTTTGCAGTGACTACGACGCATACGTCAAACCGGTGAGGGATAGGACGAAAAGAATGGGTCTGAGCACCACGGATCTCTAACGTCAAAGCCGTCTACCAATCTCTAGGATTCACATAACGGGGTTGCTCAAAACGGAACGGCGAAGAAAATATTTGCATAACCGAATTTGATGACTGCTAGTAGTTACGAAGTAGTTTACCACTTAAAATGAGACAGTTGTTACTGCCAAGAAATTTTTGCCCATCGAAAATTCTTCCGTTCATAAACTTCCGATGGTTCGATTGCAGTAATTTTGTGCATTTTCTGTTACCACTGATCATGTGGTTCACCCTAGGGATTTTACCCGCAACCATGCTTTCTTGCTTTTCTGCTCCGTACTCCCGCTTCTGTGTGTGTCTGCTATGAGTTACCCTACATGAACTCAAGGCCACCTTCTCAAGTCGTACAGTGAATATTTGCCTTTTCCTGATCAATTACCCTTTGTTCTATTCTTCTTGTTCGTTTCACTTGCACCTCCAGAAGCGTTGTTCAATATACACCAGGACTCTGTGCACTCTTTGCTCGGCGCGCGTTCGAATGCCCTCAAATGGGCAGCAATCCACCTACGTTCTTTTTCTTTCCACTCTTGGTTGCTGTCGCTGGTTTTGGACCAAGATAGAACTAGTTTTCCACCATATTCCAAAAATTTGCTGGAGATTTTTCTTCCTTAAAGACGACCGCCTACTGAGGCCATACTTCAGTTGCGCATTGAGAGAAGAGCAAGCTCATATCCACTTATTCACTGCAAAGCTAACGGCCCACGATCTCACGATTGCTTCACCCAAAAAGTTCACGTTTTCTTCCTCTACAAGATACCATTAACGTATTTCATAAGATAAATTAGTGCATGAACACAATCAAGTTCCAGGTGTCAGTGGTGATATTCCAATAGATGCGTTAATAAGTTCGACCAACCTAATCCTGCTTCCCCGGGTGAAAGTTGGGCTGCGTGACGTGATCTAAATCACTCAGAGTTTCTTAGGCCAGTGCACTTGCTGTCATGTTCCTACTTGCGTTTACCTCCTTGGTATGGTGACAAATAGTTCGAGATAGGGGCCAACTTACACACAACGAAAAGCCTGGTGCCAGTCTGGCGTCTGGAATACATTCACTCTAATGTCATGGGAAGGTGCTCACAGTTACGACTGTCATAAATTAAAGACAGGTGTACGAGTTTCTAGTGTTTCGTTTTTCAACCGCTGCATTCTCTACTGATTATCAAAGTAAATCATGTTGGGAGAAGGAAAAACCGAATACAGTGAGCCACTCCAACAGTCATCTGAATACACGATGTTTACCATAGGCCTTCTTCAGTCAACCAATGAGAGGGATTCAGAACAAGACAGACAGAAAACACGGATAAGCGCTAGTAGGGAGGCACCAACTCAAACTTGATCCATTTGGCGAGCAGGGCATGGGCGGCGACACCGATGAGAAAACCAGGAGGGAAGATGTAGCCGATCAACCAAATGATCACACAGGGAACTTCTAGGCATTTGTAGAAAGGCCAAACTATGCAGCTGTTTGTCTGCTGACATTCTTCCAGTAAATACTTTTACGCACTTTTTTACTAATTTCAACATCCTACGAGCGCTTGAATACACAAGGATGTCCTCAACTCTTTTGCCGAAATCGTGAAATCGACTGTTTCTATTCTGAGATCACTGGAACAGCATATTCAGGTAGGCACGAAGTCATAGGTGTATTTGTCAGTCTGGTAAACGTACTGGTCCAGGGCACATCACAACAACTCTGAAGAGATTTCCCCTAAGCGCCAGTGCCCGCCAAGTTAACTGTCGTCAAATAAAGAAGGAAAATCAAAGAAAAGTAATAGAAACAAGAGTGACCCACCTGGTGTGAACCGACCTACGTGGAATTGGTTCTATTACAGATAAACGACAATTGACCACTCACACCTAAGTTTAACTTCAACTACCCTCTTGTAACCTCAACGATACATAATGTGGAGGTTTATTCCTTTGATACCTTGGCCAGATTTGTTTTAGGGCTTGTTGGTTCGACATTTATGCCACATCGCTATGTGGCTGAAGGCTCGTAAATGAGGTGGTATAAAAATGAAGAAAACGGACCTGTTAAACCGCCCAACCTTTGTATACAGAGCGATAGAAGAATAAAATTCATGTCGCTTGTGATACTAATGCACTTGGTCTGCAAGTAAGGTATCTTCTCTGTGGCGGCAACGATGTTTAAAACCTCGTCGATGTGATCTACTTTCGGAGGTTTCCGGTTTATGTTGAGCAGCTATAACGGACATACAAATGTACCGAGCATCCCTGAGACCAGATGAAGAAGAATGTGCAAGAAATGAGGAAGGCGCACGGTGTAATATGTACCCGGTGAGAGAAATGGGTTACAAGACACCCACAAAAAATAGGTTGACGTAATTGGTCGGGCCTCTACACATTTAACAGTAAGCATATATTCCATCACCCAGTAAATTTCACCACATTGAGACCACATAAGTCTGTGGTAAATTACGTGTGGGAAACGCGAAATTACTCACTGAATGATACTAGGCTGAGGCCGTTTCTTGACTGACGAAGATTAAGCCGATTGGAACTCATACATCAGCTGGTGCGAGCTTAATTTGTGGTCGACTGGCGCCAAACAATTCAAAAAGAGCGATCAGCTGTTACGTCAACTTCCCTCGTAGGGGGAGTGGAATCAAAAAAATTATTAGAATGCACCTTAGATTCAAACAGCCCAATTGCCCAGGGTAAAGTTGTGGAACGTAGCGACAATTGAGCCGGGAGAAACGGTGCAGTTCTTGTCGCCCAGTACTAATCGTGAATAATGTTGCCCTTCAATAAAAAAGAGTGCTGCTTTTTCAACTGATTTGGATTGCTTGGTCCCGCTCTGGCTGATAACCCTCCGTCTGTTCCAAATTGGTAGCTCAACACGCGTCAGCTGTTACACGAAACATGCTGTTCATCGGACATATCTAGTCATCCCACCATGAGTATGTCTACTCATACTCATATATGCTTCCTAAAAACAAACTTCCTGACATCAGGAGATGCGATAACCGAGCAGCCACTAGGAAACAGAGGCCTCAATCCGAGGTACTGCCTACCAGCCTGGAAATTCCCGACAACCACTCAGGATCTTTTCTGTGGATTTCTAGCATGATGAATGGAAGTGCAAGCGGACGGGGAAAATGCTCTCAAGTTGCACGGCCCTCTAAGCTGCCAATGATCTTGCGGGCTTAATCGTTATGGTAGGAGATTTTTAGAAAACCCTCAGATCACACGCTTTCTGAGCGCACTTTGTAAGGAGTCGCGGTGTCATTGCAATCGACTTCATATGGGAGATTGCCCCAATAATTCACTCATTCTTCAGCCGCCGTTATGAATGACGGCCACAGTGGATACGCGCCACTCACCTGGAACTATCCTCTCCTTTGATAAAGTAAAGAACTACTATATGTGGCACCGTTATATTGTCAACAGTGGCTTAAATAAAGCAGGATGGACGCCATCGGCTGCCACAGAATTTGGGGTCGTGATTTATCCCAGGTCTGCACCGACTCCTCCCTCACTGAGAAGTATACATAGTTTGAGATATTTCGGCGTCACCACATCAAGCAGGATCATTTCCACACCGTCTATTCTGTGAACCGTGTGTAAGCTTACGAGATGAACTTGGGACTTCTCGGCTCCATTAGTAGCTGGTTCATCTTCTGTCATTGACACGGCTCCTGCTCCCTGGCTGCTTGCCTCTTTGGGTCGTAATTACGCCCAAAACACATTTGCGGCTGCTCCCATATTCAATCGTCTCCAGGTTTCCATGCAATTTATGAGGACTCAGTTGTTCGAACAGCCGTCTTCGGTAATTCTCATCGAGCGTTTACCGTTACATAGGGTGCATGCGTTTTCTATAAGAAAAATTGGAGCAAGTCAAATGGATAATTAGTATCGTAGACGTAGGGTAGATGACAGTCTACTGAGGGGGTTAAGAGTGTTGGTGCATGTGATACACTGTCACTCGTGCCGGCCGTAAGAAGTGCAGTCGTCGGGGTTAAGTGGTTCAGGATTGCTTGAGTTTCAAATACTGCGGAATAGTCGGCCGAGGGGATGCAAGGTCTGCACTAACTGTCTGGGGCACATGGAGAGATCTTGGCCACCGATAGCAGCTGCAATCTAACAGCTCTGGAGTGGGCTTGAAGAACTCTGTGGATAACTGGGAAGGCTTCATCCAGCTCAATTTGATCACCAGTATCAATTAAGTGAGGACCGATCGCACTGGAAATGGGCTTTATCGAACCTTTCCGAAGCCGCTTCGGGAGATGTTTACCGATCCTTTTCGAGAGCAGTCTTGTGGCTCTCCCGACATAACCTTTATTGACAACGACAAGCAAGATTATAAGCAGAAAAGGCCGAGGAAAACCCAGGCAAACTATCTTTGAGGTGTGACACCATTAACGGGCAGGCATTAAAAGACAAGGTGATTCGCGCTGCCCGATAGGCTTTCTCAACTGCATTACAAACTCGGCAGATGATTAGTTCACTGGTAACTCAACCCTTGTGTGATGGAGTGATAAAAACGGATTTTTCAACCACCGTCTGGATAATTTCATACCTCACTTTTGGTTTCATGTTTCTGTTCAAAAGTCACTGGGGATGTCCATTTAGACTTAGTATATCTAGAACGTGATAAAGCCCGTCGGACAAGGTGTCTGGTGTACATATTCTTTGCACTTTTTGTTAGGCAACAGAACAAACTTCGCTTATCTTTCAACAGAACAAAGCTGAAAAATGTGTATTGGCCAGTCCATGTTTTTTCCTATGAACTGACTTCTGAATGAATCCGTCAGTTCTACGAAGCATAGTGACAACTGGGAATGATAGCTGGTTGTTCATCTCTAATTCAATAGTGAAAGCAATGTTGAGGTGCGCACGACCAAACTCACCCAGCAGAGACCGTTGAGTGTTTTCAACGTTTATTGGGCAACACATATCGTCTACGTAGCATCTTTAGGGACAGAAGTTATCGACGATGTAAAGTAGTTCACTGGGTTCTAGTTTGGCCATGAATATATCTGCCAGCAACAGACCCAACAGGGGGTCCATTGTTACGCTAACACGCTGCCTATAGTGGTTTCCATGGAATTGAAACTGGACGTTTGAAGAGCAGGTTATCGATAGCCCGTTTAAATTCGTCATGAGAATGCCGATGTTGAGTTGTCTGCTTTCACTATAAGCGCAAAGATAATCAAGAACTTCTCTTAATGGCCACGTTTGTGAACAACGAGGTTACATGTCAGAAAACCATTTTGTCATTCTTGATATTCAATGACTGAGCTGCGTCGACGCAGTCAAAAGTACCCTTCAAACTGAAGGAGTCAGTTACGATTTTATTGGTTGCAATAGCTCCACCAACCACCAGGCTAAAGCATGATACGGAGAATTGTACATATCAAGAATTGGTCTATAGAACACTCTAACTTTGTTAACTTTGGGGAGATATTAGAGGCGTAGAATGACCGTCCCTGTTTGCCCGATGCGCTCAAAGGTGCGTACTTCAATCAGATCTGTTTGCCTCATATCAGGGAGTAATTAAGATGATTTCTTCTGTATGGCTGTTGCTTTATTCCCATCATTTTTTCGTTTCAGAAAACTTTGATCTGTCGGACAATATAAATGACACTTTTTCAACGTAATCGATTTTATTTAATAGAACAATATCAAATCCTTCATTTGGTCTCTTCAATATTAAGTTTGTATTAGTTCGTAATTCTTCTACGACATTCAAGTGTTTCAGTTTTAATAAACTGCATTTCGGTAACTTGCTATTCGCGTATTTATTGAATGTATTCACGAAAGCAGATTTGCACTGTTCCGCGTTGAACTCTGGAGATGGAACGAGTTCACTCAGATGTTGGCGCAGGTTTCTGAACCGAACTTCAGAGCCTAGTCGATTACGTTTAGATTTCGGACAGCAAAATTGCGGAGCTGATGATAGCACTTCCAACGTCGTTCGATGCAAAATGACAGACGAATAATTGTGAAAGTACCGTTCTGGATCGTTGAGGAATGAAGCTTGTGGTTTGACGGGGTTTAATCCAGCAATCAACTTAACTCCCTTCTTTTCCATTCTCTGTTGTAATTCCGACTAGGAATGCTGCTTAAACACGTTCATCTCTTCTTCCTGAAGTGATTAGAAAGTACCCATACGTTGGGACTGATTACGGGTTGATTGATCGATCTTTGCTATACACGAGTCTCTTTGGTTCCTGGCATGACGCTGAAGGGATCTGGCAGTGGGTTGTATGTTGCAACGGCATACAGTATTCCAGGAAAACTTCGGAACTTTTTTCCCACTAGTGCATTCACCGAGAAGTCGTACAATAGCATTTGCTTCCCCGATCCTGGTGCCAAAACAGCTCTCCGCACAACTGACTTCTTACGCCCCCATTTTGCCCGCAAATTATGCTTCGTAGGGGGTATTTTGCCACAACTTAAGCATCCCAAACTACATTCCTACAAGCTGTGTGAGCTATACACCTACTAAAAAGTATTATATTACGCGCACTCAGCCGCTTGATACAAAACTGGGAAATACGAGGTGCAGAAACACCGTTAACACAAGGCAAATCGAACAAACCAGTCATATGTGGCAATCACGGTGTCAAAGCAGACCATATCACAGAGGACACCAGGAATCAACGTGAAAGAACACAATCCAGATAGCGCATGTGCGTTCGGCCGCACGACTGCAGCCAGATTGTCTAAGTGAAACTATCTTACCATCCGACCCATGCCAGCCGATCGAAGTGGCATGATACGTCCCCGATGTTTCGTTGAGAAATGCACCTCAAAACAATCTAACAAGACTTTCGTTCTTATATTCTTTCTAAACTTTACTTCTGCACTGGCAGTGTTCACTGGGGTGGACGATTCCACGCTCCCCTTGCTACTAATTTTACGAAACTCGTGAATCCAATTAGCTCTCCCCTATTGTTTCCCTAGCTCATATGTGAAGATTTTTCTCTCACAGAGAACCGAAGCGTACCTTGCGCCGTTCCCAAAAACCCTAGTAGATTCGGTCAACAAAACACAACATTTTTTCAGAAGAGGCCTACTATTCTTCTCACGGACTAGGAAACTAAGGAACGGGTGTTCACTGCTCCCGAGGTGAGTCTCGCATTTTCAGTTGCACGATATTTGCTCACATCCAGTGACTAGCAGCTCTGACAGAGATGGCACATGTTGAGTCTATGATTTAGTGCATCTACTGTATGAACGATCTTTTTAAATTATCAGCGATAATTAATTTGCATTTCAGAAAGATAGCTGGATGATCGAAATACCATAATTGTCACCTTGAGTACTAGAAGACGGCCTCCTCCCAACGCTGGAAATAATCAGTTTCCCGCTGTTTTTCTAGACGTACCTAGAAACTGCCTGCATCTGCAGGTTGTTCTGCAAGAGGGGAGACTACTGCCGTTCCTAATGGTTGATTACCAACAGTAGGGTTCCATCGCCCACACCAACGTCCATTCCGTTCTGCCAGTGAGTGGAAAAGCCTTTCAAGGTGTAGTTCCTCAAATTTATTTTAAGCTTCCACCATGGTTTTGTAACACATTTGACATTCAACACTTTGCAAGGATTCCTGATTTCTCATGCACTCGTTCCTAATGCTGCAGGCATTTGACTTCCAGAATTTTAGGACTAGAACGCTCTTCCAGAGGATATAACTTCTGAGAAATCGGCCGGAAATTCTGCTTATATGCTTGTTGCTACCAGGATGCAATTTGTCCTCTGCCAGATGTCCAGTAGTTGCCACCTCAAGAACCCCGTCATAGACCTCTTCCTCAACATACGTTGCCATGCTTGCTTCCATTGTTGGCTTCTGCTGATTAATTTCACATACTGCGCAGTTACAAACTGTTTCCTCCCTAATGAACTATTTTGATTTCATTCCGCGAATTGTACGGTAGCAACTGCGCCGTCGGTCTTGTTGTCCTCACTAGGTTGGCTCACAGTGTGACTTAAAAGTGCAGCTGAGGTTACCGTAAGCTTGCCTGCCTTTAACGAACTCTTGGTTCAATTTCAACGACGTGCATTCACAAAAACAACCACCCAAGATAATCTTGACGTTCCGACCAGACCTGAATATAACTCCCCCTGCTTAACTGTAACCTGCTCTCGATTGAGTCCAAATTACACAAACGACCCTGATGAAACTCACTTGAAAACGTGAAAGAAGAGGATACTCACAGTACTCAAAAATATCCCGTGTCACAAGACGACTTTTCAATGGTGAAACGGGAATTCTGCACGGTTACGGAAGAAACAAAAATAGAAACGGTTTATTGTTGCGAATTAGAAAACAGCACAATGAACGACTTTCAAGCCGAAGGTAACCTGCCGCACCAACAACAGGGCTTCGTTATTTCTGTACACTGACAAGCCGTCCTTGCGCGATCTCAAAGCGTTTAAAACGTTGGAAGTAGCCAAAATAACCAAAAATACGGTGGTACCACGTTCTCACAATGCTAGGACAAAGCACGATATCACAAACAGCAGAGCTAGCGCTCCATATTGCAGAGACTCAAAGGTTTTTGAAATGTTGGGACAGGCCCAAACAGTAGGTGGGCACTCGGACAGTATGTCCGAGTGCGAACCCTTTTTTGTTCCCTTGCGAACAGTGCACAACACCAACATTGGAAACACTTCACATACACTAATTAATTCAGATCCGCTTACGACGCCATGTGTGAGTGTTGATGTGAAAAAGGTGAGATAGGGGCTGGATAATGTTGGATTACCAAATGGCAGCGTGGCCAGTTAGTATGCATCCGGAATAGTAGAAGCCACTAGCTGACGTCAAGATGAGCCTTATGATTCGTTTGTTTAGTGATTCATACAAAATGCTCAGCTGTTGCAGGACCTAGAGGCGTAAGGGGGCAACAGAGAAAGTTCCATGAATTACTGGGCCGTCAATATCACGCCTGCATTGCTGAAACTAATGGGAATGAGGCTTGTAAACAGGATTTCCGATCATGCCACCAAGCGCTGGCTCTTAACAGCCCAACAGCATGGGTCTGTGAGTCACCTAGGGGCTGAATGTGACGAAAAAGTAGAAGTCTGCTACTCAGACATTAGAAAGGTTTTTGGCTGGATCAACAGCAGTCTTCTGCTGTGGAAGCGTTCAATTTGTCTCCAACAGGTATGAAGTGAATAACGGTCAGTCGTCGGAAATGAAAGTTTTGCGTTCAAGCAAAAGGCTGATAACCAAATTCAGTGGTTGTAAAGAGCTGGGTTGCGAAAAAGTTCTAGGGCCCCTACTCTTCCTGAATCATATCAACCACCTAGCACATTGCTTGTCCTGCGGCTGCTACCTGCTTGTGAAAGAGGTACATTTAGCTGGCTGGTCAAATAATACAGAATCCACCAGTAGATAGTTACTTTGGACTTGCCATTGAAGGTGACTAATTGCAAACGGCTATTGAAGACAGGGGTGGGAACTCCCCCTAGACATATGGGGAGCCGATATTTTCCGTGGTGGTCCAGCAGACAACAAAGATGAGGGATTTCGGGGATAGAGATAAAAGTACCCCCCACCTTCCACCCAGACCACAGCTGTTGCACGAAAAGCCAACGGCTCACTGATTCCGTTTAAGAGGACCGTGGTCCCTCGAAGACAAGTGTTTCCAGATGCCTTGTTCGGGGCTTGAGTGTGGCCTCATCTGTATGGCTGCCTGTAGCCCATATTTTGTTAAAGGTGCAAGGCTCCAGAAAGATCGCGACACCGATTCAAGAAGTTTACTGTAAGACTTAAGGGTATGGACTATCAGAGCTTATTAGAACATAAAGGAAGACAAACGGGGAGATTTAGCTAGAGGCATTAGGAGGCCGATTATCCTCAGTGAAAACTCAACGCTACAGATTCGTGAATGAAGTCTCGCTAAGCAAATTTGCGACAAAAACACTCCAGCTGATTCCACTTGTAGCGTTAGCGTCCGGAGCAAGTTCTTAGTGAGAGTCGTACCAGATACGATCACGAAGATTCTCAGAAACTGGCCTGATAAGTGTTAACCGCCGGTGCATCCTGGGCGAGCTCGGAAGATCGATCAAAAGTTGATGCTATACTCTCTTTCTGTTTTTGCTTTCTGCCTCCACCGGCATTTCTTCCTCCTTTGGTCCAGCGACCATTCACTTGACAAGTTTTCTCCCTCTTATGGTCATAGACCTCAGCGAGTGGCCAGACAAATAAGGTCTGCACTGTGGCGGTGGCAATGATCCTGCACACTAGATTGGTGTGTGCTGCATCAGTCAGCGATCCTGCTGGCCATACTCGCACGGTCTCCCAAGATGCTGTTTTCACGAAAATGGATTCAATTCAGTTAAGTTAACAGGACTCGCGCGAGTGCTAATGTTGACTCGTACCGCATGGTTGCCGAATCTTCCGGAAGATTGTAGCTGTTGCTGATGCCTAAACATACTGTTTGACCCCTCTCACATAACTCCTGCTCAGCTAAGCAGCTTAATCATGTTCAATCGTTTGGAGGTCGCTGTGCGATCTGTTTGCCTTCATCTGACCTGCTTCACCGGAAGTGAACCCCTGCCATTCTGTTCGCATCATTAAGGGGACTTGTGAGGTAGCTCTCTGTACCCATTTTTATGGGTCATTTAACCTTAAGCAGTTGATTTAAGGTATCGGGCACTTTTTACTTTTGCTACTGACTGTCATGGCTAAGGTAAGCAGCCGGTTGTATTACACAACTCAGTGCTTACAGAATATTACTGTGAGATCCTTGATAAACGTCTTGTTCGGAACTGGGTAGTCGTTATTCTTCTACAAGTGGCCCGAAGATTTTTCGATCTTAACACTGGATTCATGCACTTGAAAGCTTTAAAGATCCCACCGTTTTACAACCGTTGTGAGGGCTAAATGTCACAATTTAGCCGAGCTAATGAAACCCCACAAATGGTAAGATGTGTGATTACTGAGCCGTTAGCTAATGATGCATACCCAAAAAAGTAAACACGTTCACTACCACCGCTGCTTCTGCCACAAATTTCGCTCGGTCTCATATTCTTCCAGAAAAGACTTACGTTCCAAAACAAAACAAATCGACCACAAAGAAGAGGACTCAGTAGGGAAAACTAAGTGAGAGAAACAGAGGAAATTGAAACAACAATTCGAGTTACTGACAGGCAGTTAGAAACACCCACGTACAGACACCAGATAGAGAAAGAGGAGGAAAAAGCTTGCCCCGCGGACATTGTCTCCGTGAACACAACAGACAGCAGCTAGTAACTCTGTACTTGTAGAGAGTCACCGTGGTGTCCACCGTATCATTAGTACATCCAAAGGGTTCACCACTAGATCTACTAGAACCTGCATTCAAGCCTGCTTCCTCTCTCCTCAGCGAACTTCACCCTATGTTCTTGCAGTAAAACGTCCTGCTGGGATCAACCATTAGGCACGTTTCACCGTCTTGTGAAGTCTTAACAGGTCGCCCCTCCTGGTTCTTTTTTGAATGCAAAGAAACTACTTTTCTCTCAAACTTCCAGGGTGATTTATTTCGTTGGGATCTACAGACTTTGTCCCGTACCTACATTGTGACATCGTGGATGAGTGGGTAGACAGTGATATTAGACAAACTACCACAAAGTAGTGCTATCACGCAGTGGTTCCAAATGATTTTATCATTTTGCAAACGGGACCTCACCAGGGGACTAACCTACGATGTCGCGGCCGCTGAGTTCTACAACCTTAAGTACGAACCGGAACCAAGTGAATATGTCACCCAACCCACAAGGTTGAGATAAGGTCACAGACCATCCCGACTAGATGCAGTGCCAACTACCAAGTCCACATGGTGGATATTGCCGGGGATGGTACGTCGATAGTGCCATGCTACATTCTGATTCCACTCAGTGCGTGGCGTCAACAACATTGCCCTCTACTGCCGCCCCCAAGCAAAGGTATAGGAGCTTACCTTAAAAAATGCGGGGGCACTTACCTCGAGCCAACGGCTACCATCTGGCGAGCATAGCGCAGCGGATGAACACATAGGCAATGTTACATCACATGTGAACACCGTGGTAACTAGTTCGGTTCCGTCATGTACATTCACTTCACGTCTGAGTCATCTCGGTGCACAAACCAACGAAGCGTCTAACGGGACGATAGTGTTTCTTGTGGGAAGCTTTCTCTCTTAAAAATGATGGTGCCCCACTCCTGATATACAAAGGTTGCAGTGACTGGTGCTTACCTACCGTGCGCAATGATAGCAGGGTTCACCAATCATCACGTGCAGAATTCACAGCTGACTGACCTAGGTGGTACTTTGGGCACGCGGTTTCCTTGAGAAAGTCGAGGGATTTCATATCATCTCTCATGGAGCCATCAGGACTCTACGTCTAATCACGAGGAAGCAGATGTATAGCGTGTCCAATACAAATTCTTCTTCAGAAACTCAATCGAAATACAGTCATTTGCCACAAATTTCAATCATAACCGTCTTTTGGGCCCAGTCTTAATTTCATCCCAGCTAACGAATGCGTCAGGCTACTTCTGATGCGACACCTCCACTTATGTTGGGAGATTGCACATGCGGACTGGATCGGCGGTTTACCGGATTGTTATAATGCCTATGTCTTACTGGTAAACTTCCAGCCACATCAGAGCGAAACGTCTTGTCATCCATCTGCCAGGGCATAGACGGCGCGGAAGCCAGTTTCTTTCGGCCGGTTGTTTCACTGTTAGACATGTCAGAAGTAGTACAGTGCTCACCTGGCGGCTTAATATGAGGTCATCTAAATACTGCCCAAATGTTGGCATCAGAGCAGTATGGTTTCAGAAATGTTCACTGTTGCATCACTAAATTACTAGTTGCATCTGTCACACAGACGCGAGCGGCCGAGTAATGCTTCATAGTTTTCATGAAGGCATTCGACAATATGGTCGCACTACCCTGCTAGACAAATGGAATAATAAGGACTTACGCAGTGGGGTTGTCTAAAGGTTGAACACTAACTATTCAGTCGCACGTACATGGCTTGGACTAGTGGCTAGCTATCTACGCCTCTCCTAGCCACAATTGGCGCACCGCAAGGCTCTACACTGTGTCCCACATTATTCTTAGCCTACGTCAGCGACCTTCCAGCTGCAAATAATCATCCTCAATTCATGCGTGCTGTTGAAATGAAGCGCCGGTGGGTTTCAAGCAGTGTAGAAGAAACAGAGGATGTCTGAACAAACCTGGATGCACCATGGTCAGCGTAAAATCGACTACCTTGCAACAGTTCTAAGTAAGAGGCTGTGTACATTCGTCACCGTTGCAATGGGACAAACATCGGCGGGGTTATCTCAGCCACCGCTCGCCGTGATAGCGACTTGGGTACCGTTGTGACTATGGAACAATGCGTTAGCACTAACGTTATGTAACTAACAAACAAAGTCGACAGCGGGCTAGTTGTGTTCAGTAGGGTCCACGGGAGTTTCCTAATTGACACAATCTCAGGTATCCATAACATACTAGTGGGGCTACGACCAGAGTTCAACATCTCGAGATGCGAGTCTTATTGAACTAAAGGCATAACCGCTCTAAATGTCTTTCAAAAGGTGGGTGCTAAGAGGGCTGAGGGTCCATCTTTCTTGTCTTCTAGGAGCCGTCTGCCAGGATTAGAGCTACTTCCCTCGGCTTTCAGGTGTCTAAGAGACGATCTTATGATTGTCTAAACAATATTTTGTTTCCCGGATCAGCCTAGCAAAACGATTTCACCACTGATGATGCGTTGCCATCAGTCCATGAGTAAGAGATTTCTACAACACGTAACGGCTATCTATGTAGTTAGAATGGATTTGCCATTGGAGTCCGTTTGACGCGGAAAGCATTATTGGAGACGACCATCCTGGCAACTCCAGTCAGTAAATTCAAGGGGCAGCTAGAGGATTATACTATTCAAGGTTGTTAACTGGCATTCTGGGAGATAAACCCTAGCATATCTGCATTATTTTCATCCTCCCTTTTCTTTTATGTTCTTTTTCTTCCATTCTTCTTCCCCTCTCCTTATAGTCTTGCCTATCAATATTCCACGGTTATACAACAAAACGGTGTAAATCACTAGGTGTTCAAATTCCGCCAGCTGCTTCAACGCTGAACTCGCAACATACTCCCGGCATTCTGGCAGTTTATTTTATTAAAACATATGGACCATGGCCTGGCCGTCACACTGTGGCCGAGTCTGTTGCAAAATCACACACCCTGTTCCACTAGATAACGCCCGAACAACTTGAAGGTAGGTATGATGCAAGCGTTATCTTTCCCTCTCGGCAGGAAGCGAGTGAATTAAGCGATTCGGTGTTTAATAAATGGGTTTGTGACAAGGGGCCAAAAGTATCCGGATCCAGTCGGTTTGTTCTGTTCGCTGTCAAGTGGGCAATCACTGAAATCGCAGTGCATCGTCGCTTTCGGAAATTACAGTGAATGCTATAAACAAGGTATGGTTATCAGTATATTTTAATTAATTGAGCATCTAGCAATACTTCAAAACAATATAAACGAGCGAACCAGAGACAGCCAGTTGAGAATGACGCAACGAGTAAAAAAGGAGTATATTGTCGACACTTAAAGATGACCTAGGGGCAAGCGAGCGAAGAGGTGAAACGGTAACTCATCGGAACGACAAGCATGAGTGAACGAGTGCGTGCGACACTTGTCGGAATTCCGGCTGGCTTGCACATAAGTTTAATTACATGAAGAAGTTGGACACAAGAGAGTAAGAATTGGCAATCGTGTCTTTAACTCAGTTAACAGCAAACCAATGTGGTTGCCACGAAACAACCTCTCAAGACACACCTGACGGCGGCAGGAGAGGGGCTGTTCCAATGGTTTCTAACTCAGAGGAAAATGACTGTTCCAAAGGGTGTTCCAAGAACAGAAATCGTTCTTTTCACTGGCATGTTCTTATCGGCCTTCAAAATTCACTGTCCTGAAAAATGTTCTGCAAGACACACTCTGAAGGGGCGACTGAGTAACTGATACACGGGTTCGAGACAGACACCAAACGTACTCATATACAGTCGAATATCTTCCTTACTGTCAAGCTTGCGCATGTTAAGCTGCGATGTGATCTTTGAAGACAGGGTGTAACACTGTTCTTGATAATCACAGTAAATACGAGCAACAGAGCAAGGTTACTTGTATAACGAGTTTTTGGATAAGAGAGGACCAGTCAGTGCTTTAAATCAATCTCTAGAGGTGCTGCATACGGCTTTTGAAGAAAGGCTGTTTCAAAAGTTAATAACTACACAAGAAAAGGATTGCCGCGTAAGGAAGGTCCGACGAAGGTGCTTGTAGAGCTGCCTGTTACGTCTTCGCCGGCCAGAATTTTTCTCTGCAGCGAAAAGCTGTTCTACGAAACATACTTCAAATATGTGTGTAAGAAGTGGACCACCGTGAGGTCGTCGAAACTCACGTGAGTACAACTCAACAATTCCAGGTTGAGGCTCGTAACTGACATTTCTCAAGCTCGTGACCAGTTCGGTGACCGCGCCTTAAACGAGCTTAACAGTTACTGTGTCTTTTTCCGGACCGCTTCACACGACCTGACCAGCGTACTCGTAAAGCTGTTTCATATATACAACTTGAGGCGTTTGGATTGCTTTCTTGTTTATACAGGGTATGTGCGGCTAACCACCTTTCTTTGCCGTCATCTCATGGTTTACGCGGAGGATAAGTTGGACGACAACCAGATGCACAGATCCTTCTTCACATACACTTTCGTGATGTCTTCTGTGCTAGACGCACTATGAATCATGAAGGCATTACCGGAATCTCTACCGAGTATCACGTGCGCACACGTACTGTTACTTGATGGGGGACTCCATTCGTCCGATCAGGACTTAATCATTTCGAGATCAATCTGTAGTGCGCTGGGATCAGTGGCATTTAGGATCTTATAGCACCGGCATAAAGAGCAACGTTTCTGGAATTATTGTCCGTAAGATCATCGATGTAAATAACAAGTAACTGCGGACCTAGCACTAATCTTTGAGAAACTCCCGCAGAAATGAAAGCGGGAGACAAAAGATTTGACCCGGTTTCAACCCTGAAAGGTTTGCTGTCAGGAAAATAGGCAAACCGAAAAAAGGACTCTCCTAAAATAACAAAGGCTTCCAGTTTGCGTTTTACGTAGCCCTGTGGGACACGGTCAAGAGCCTCGGCAAGGTAAAATGATAGCATTCAAGATGAGTCCATTGCCTTTGATCTTTCGCAGACTGTCCAGCAAATAAGCATATTTGTTAAACATGAACGGTTATTAAGTGAATCATTCTGGGCACAAGAAAAAGATGGCTGGACAGGAAGTGGTTTAGCACGGCACGTTTTAATAAGCTGTCCGTTATTTTATACGAAATGCTAGTAAGGCTGATTGTCAAATAGCTTCTAGGAGAGTCCCGGTCGCCTGCTTCGAATATGGGTGTGTCCATCGCCACTTTTCACTCATTTGAGCCAGGGCAGTCTAGCGTTTGTGTTTAAGAGATTCTGCCAGACTTGCGGTTACCTTTTTTAGAATTCTGGGATGGATCCTGTCAAGACCCATTGCGCTGAATGCACTGACTTTCAATAGAAGGGAATCAACATCTGGTACAGGGAACTCAGCAATAACGGGAGGTTGCCGGAAGTTTCGCGGCAGTAGAACAGGATTCTCATTCAGCGGTGCGACGTTATAGACTGCCCAGTGGTACTCACTCAGTAACTCGGTCATGATTAGGGTGTCAAATAATCTCCCCGTCGGGCAGTGGCAAAGAAAGATGTGAAAGTTTTTTCTTTTTAAGTTGTTGCATATGCTTGAAAAACGTTTTTGTTCTGCGGGTTCTGAAAAGATTCTTTTTGTACCAATTTAGTGTGTTTATGGATTTCCCACCTACCTCTATTTCGGACAACGCGGAATGCGCTTAATTCTTCCGAGTTTCCCGTAAAATTATGCTCTGCGAATAAATGAGACCGGTAATCAAGGAGACAACGTATTCTGCGCCGAAGGGGTGGCCGGAAGAAGAAAGTGCACAGTTGGCGCGGTACAAGCAAGTTATTCGCTTTCTGAATTGCGTCTTGAGAAGCACGGTAGTTCCAGTCCGCAGAGTCATAATCAGGAAGAAGTGAACCTACGTAAGTTCTCAAGCGGGTAAAATAATCCTGGTTAAAATTCCGACCTATAGATACTTTGCCAGTTGTTGTAACCGGTAGAAAACAGGGGCGAACGTAAACAGAGAGAGGTCACTGTGTCCAAGTGGCGGCGCGTTAATCACTGTGTCTGCCAGTTAGCCCTCGTTGTTGGTGGGTAGGTCGAATGAAGAGAAGATCTGACCAGAACGATGCCGCGTCGGGAGAGTTGGCGTGACGTATTCAAGTTGTCAATTTTATCGGCGTCGATAAGAAAGTCGAGATTCCGCCTTCACAACCCCGGTCAAAAAGTGTTGCCCAGTTAATCTTGGGTGCAATAAAGCCACCTATAGTAAGCAGGTAAGTGAAACATTGTAGTCCCGGGAAGTTGTCGAGGTTTACGAGGAGAGTATTGTCATCGAAGATATCGGATTGTGTAGGACAGTAGATAACTCCCGTTGAGGGCGGTTCCTGGCCACGCAATGTTAATCGAAGCTGCAGAACCTCAAATTTGTCAGAGGACTGAGAGCCACAGGTGAATAAGTGTCGGGAGGTGTCGCTAAAGGAAAACCGCAAAGACCCGATTCTCCCGTGGATAAAGCTAGCTTGGTAAACTGAACGCCCGAGGACGTTCAGTTCACTGTCACCGATATCACCCCTAAGTCAAGTCCGCATTAACGTAAACGTGGGTTTGTGTGTCATGAATAAACTCTCCGATTTCCGAAAACATCTTGAACACGTTCGGACAGTTCGGATACATGATGTTGAAGGTTGTCTCCCTGTTTGATTTCGAGGAGAAAGAAGAGTGAAAGTGTGGGAAATAGTTCGGGAGAGAAGACTCACGACTGAGTAGGATGCTGGGCTTGAACTCGATCTATTCTGCTGAGTTGTTCTCGCGACAGCGTATGTGAGAAATTATTTGGCACAATGTCATCGAGATTCATTGAGGTTCGGGTTAAGAACTTCAAGCTAAGCTTCTTGCACGATGTTTGTCAGAACCGTTACTAGTTTTGGTCATAGCCGGCTGAACACGGCCAACAGCCAATATGTCTTTCTTCAGGCCGATACACGCGACCGATGAAAGTTTTATCTCCTACTGTCGCAACATTGGAATCTGCAGAGCTCATAACTGAAAAGAACTAAACATCTTCTGGAAATCGCGTCGACCCGCGTGGTCTAACCCGAACTAACCACAGCATTTATCGTTTGTTTATATGTGTCAAAATCACTTTCGTTGGCGTGACCTTTTATTTACCTTGTGAAACCGCTAACATCGAAGATTGTTGGGGCTTGCGTTTTTGTTGATGTTTTGCGTGTTTTCATTGTTATGCTGCTGGGAACTGTAAGTAATCATTTTATCACTTTTTTGCTTTTTCGAAATATGTATACCCTTTCGCCTTAGACTTTTTTCCTTTTTTTAATTTTCAGTAATGGAAACCAGTCCCGAATCGGATATTGATATCAAAGCAGATCTCAATGATCCTGGGAGTGCCTACTTTTCTGACTCTGGCATAAGCAGCAATTATTCTTATACAAATGGGAGTCTTTCCTCAATTTCGATCATACCTTCCCCTTCTGTTGTGAGCATATCTAGCTCCGTGGATTCGTCTGGCCTATTATCAGTAAAGTCTTCTCTTTCTGCTTTCACCGACAACAAAATTGCAGCTCTTGCTAGTTATACATCGAGTACCATGTCTACAAACAATCCGTATGCTCAGGTTTCCAGACAATCGTTCTCTCAGGGGTTTCTACCGCATCCTTCTTCTGTGTACAACTCTACCTATCTCTCTTCTCAGGGAATGCCAAACTCTTTTTATCATCGCCAGGTACCATCTACACCGTTTGGTGCATCTAACAATCCGATGGCAACTACATCTATAATGTTTCCTCAAGAAGTTCAGCAAGGTCAGCATGTGCATCACAACAGAGATCACATTAATGGTTCCCTGTGTACGGCGGATAGTCGATATACCGCACATCTACCTAACCGCAGCGATCCCACCCACATTTCATACAACGATAGCTATCATTCTAGTGTTCAGCCACTTCACATAACAACTTCTCCACGGCATTTGGGACCTCTAAGCAGCCACGTGGGACAAACGATCCGTGACGCATCACGTGTTGATTCCTTGAGCAAAGCTTCCCCCAGAGTGATGTCACCCACAGCTGGCTGTGATCCATCTGCAACTTCCTGTGGCATTGTCACTCCGGGTTCTGGAGCAGGGACTACGCCACGTTCAACCAGGACAATTGAGGGTAGCTCGGAGGTCTCCGCAGCGGATAGCAATTCCAATGTTGGCTCCATCAAAGCTAACTACACACCGTGTAAAGTGTGTGGTGACAAAGCAAGTGGATATCACTATGGGGTTATTTCTTGTGAAGGGTGTAAGGTGAGTTTTATAGCCTCCATCTGTATTTGTTAATGATCTATATTTTTTGTAAGTGTTCGCCGGGTATACAGTGCGTTGGTGGACACCATTTTAAGAAGTTGACTTTAATATCGTCGCACTGAAGGAGCGTTACTGTAACTGTTGTTTGTGTCATACTGCACTCGATGGACTAACACCAATTCTAATGTGTGACTTCTGCTTACCATGCATTATTTTGTCAAGACTCCACATCACGTTGTTTATATGTGCGAGTAATAGTACTACGCTATTCATAGCAGTGGCCTGCATAATTGTAGCTCGAATTTCAGGCATGTTTGTTCAGTTTTCGGCCATTCAGATACAACTGCAAACTGGATATTCTACCCTTCCTAGTAGTATTGGGTCCGACCAGAAAAAGATGTTGGTCAAGCAATGCCTGGAGATAAATTGCATATCACCTCGACAACACAGCAAATCAGTACTGGTTGTTAAATTGAATTAATTTGTCAGTCATCCAAACGAGCTGTGGTTTCAAAAATGGAATGCTGCAATCCATCTAATGTCCGCTATGATCGTCTCTTAGGTTCGACCTTTCACTCAATAACAAAGTGCTTTAAGGTTTCGCTTTTAAAAGTAGGGTTTTCTGGTGGACTCCTTAATCGTGCTTCAATGGCGTTTAGCTTGGTTTTCTTTTAAATGAATCCAAGAGTTTTCTGTAAGGTCCTCTTGACTCCACAAATCTTAAGTTATGTCATATTATGTTACTTGTTTCCGGTGTTTCCGTTAGTTCTTGAATTCTGATTCTATCGCATAAAACAAAAGCCTTAAAGTTGACTGCCAAGGCTGGTATTCTATTTGTAATTTTAGGACATTGTTGCGTGTGTATCTCTACGCATCTGTGGTTAGGCATCCGACGCAATAAAAGCCCGCACTGTAGCATATTGGCGCAACACTGAGAGTAATTTAAGCGTGCTGTGTTCGTACTAACGGTAAAGGCCTATGTGAAGAACGAACCAATGGAGAGTTTTTGGAGTAGTGGGGGACAGCCCATTTTCAGCGTGGAGATACAACACTGCAGTGTAAACTGTCTATGTTCACTCAATTTTCTGATCAAATTATGGTAGTGTGCGACAAAATTGTTTCATTTTTTGTGTTCTCTCCGTCTTCCCTGTGTTTTCCGGTTAAGTTTAGTGCACGATAATCACCGGCCATCTCGTAGAGTTTAACCTTCATGATGACAAAGGGCTCAGAGTGCTAACGTAATGGGTAGACATAAGTCTTCAAACTTTTCCGGCTCCTAGATGATATACTCCATCACGTGACTGGTTGTCTGTCAGGGTGTCTGGAAAAAGGTAGGTAAAGCCACAGTAGCTAAGGGCCAATCCTATTACTGTGCGATAGACTAGTGTGTATAGTTAATTCCGACCTGTCTTCCGCTCAATTCCAGCAAAATGGAGACTTTGGACAACGCGTATTCTTTTTAAATAAAAATAACAAAATAGCCATCTAATCAACACTCATGGACGACTTCTGCTTAACCTGGACACTCCAGCAATAACGATTGGGTGATTACATTTGGTTTCCGTTTTGGATGTTTGCACCTGAAGTTGAACAAAATCCTTTTGAACAAACTTCATGTGACGTACCATTTCCTGTTCGCTCCATCAGGTACTTTTTGGGGGGCAGCTTGTTTAGACTTGCACTTTGCTTCCTATCGTACTACTGGTATATCACGCAAAATAGACTGTTGATAGATAATCTCGCTCTCTCGAGGTTGTCAAGCTTATTTGCTGGGTTTAATAACTTTTGCAGCATGGCTGTAGTGGAGAAATACACTGTCGTTTTCGTGTCCTATCACGTTTTGCAGGCTTTATCTCAAGAAGCTAGGCTTGCACTGAATTAGGAAAGTGTTTTGACCTAATGGGGACTCACGTCACAAATGTTTTCCGCAATTAAGAATCGGTATCAATCACAGGCGTGTTGCTCTCACTGGTTATTATGGTTTCATACGTTCTGTTGAACAACTGGACAGGACTTACCCACATACTTTTGCTGTCTGTAGGACGCACACAACATGCCATTTTTATGTCGAGAACAAAATTTTCCAGTCAAGTTCCCGTTTGTGCCATTGCAAGTGGCGTGTTGACGGACAATGTTTTACGTGTGAGATGATTACCACCAGGCTGCTTTGATGAATGAAAGAGTAATTAAAGTAATCGCGGCGTATATTGGTGGTATACTTGCTTTACAGTCAACGTTGTCACGACTATTGTTACTCTAAACTCCATAGCAAGCAAAGGTTCATTTCTGCCTGGAACGCTCCACTGTCCGACAGTTTGAGGGCATTTTATACACTCAACCTCAAATAAATATTACCGTTTTGCTCTTAGCACAATAACTTAGCAATACGTCTAATTCATTCCAGGCAGTGACTTTTCATTTTTTTAACCAGTTAAAACTATTTAGCCTATTGACCTCATGCCATATTAACCAACTAAAAATATTCATGGTTAAGCAGCAGAGTAGTCACTATCAGTATCAGTTTTAAAGGTAGTAGATGATCTTATTTTACAACGGTAACCCTGTGTTTTGAGGGAAATTTTGCTGATTAAATGGTGGAAAAGAAAGTGTCGTGCTGGAGACGTGCGTCGTTGTACCGTCGTGCACATGATAGTGAGACGCAAGTTACTGTGTGCCAAGTAAGATTTATATCTGAAAAACTTTGGCTGCAAAACTTTCACAAGTTGTATTGGAAAACAATGTGAACAGAAAACTGTCCGAAGAAAAATTGATTGCAAAGTGATAATCATACGAAACACCTTGCAAAATATGTGAAAATCCTTCACCAACGTACCCAGTGGGAAAACACGCGTGTATTTATGCGCGGTGGAATTAATGGCATGAGCTGGGAATACTTAAGACATCCGATTTGTAGAGCTGATTCTCTAGCTATGTTAAATATCTCATTTACATAAAGTGGCCACGTAACAGTGTTACTCCGATTAACTACCGGATACTTAACAGTAAATATTGGAAGCTAGGAAGCATTATTAACCGAAAGAAACGAGAAAGCTTAGAAAAATATTCGGGGTTGATTATAGTCGGTAGGTGAGCAAAAATACATGGGTATATGCGTAGATGCTTTATGTTTACAAATGTAGCTTTGATAACTCAGAAAGTTCAGCCAAACCTTGCGATGATACGGACGAAGTTAAAATCATTGGGTGCTCTCTACTTATAACCGCATTATTAGTGGATCCAAGCAAAATCTGTCATTGATAGTTAACACAGACTACATAATTAGCGAGCGAAGGCGGGTATCATAACCAATAGCAAGTGTTAATAGGACTTACCCACTGACACAAACGAACTGATTGCGACTTATAAACCAGCAACGTAAAGGATCAGTGGTAAGAGCTGTTCTTCAGAATCCAGCCAACTGCATCATCATAGCCCACTAAATGTACGCAGGCAGCTCCAGGTCTTCATTAGTTATGTCAGAATGGAATAACCGCTTCAATTGGGAGTACCAAAAACAGCGCGAATGATAGGCAATTTCAGTTTCAATTTTTCGAAACTGTCAATGGTAACATCAGGAAATCCGGCAAAAAGTAGCAGAATTTTGTCTGAAATATCCAGAATATTTGCCAGGTTTGTTTTTCATTCACTTCCTACGCAGAACTTTCCTCCATCAGTTTTGTTACTAGGATTAAATGGTTTATCTTTTCCAGTCGGGGAATGCTAGAAGCTTATTATGCATTGACAACTTTAGCAATTCTGCATTGTAAGTAGTCACTGCAAGGCCACATCACAGTGCGGTATTTATAGTATAAGACCCTTTCGAATTTCCCATTTTACGTGCGACCACCCTATAATAAAGATCCTTTCAACTCGGTCTGCCGAATTATCTGTTGCATCGCCTTGCTGACTCCTAACCACCTCTATAATCCCCAGACCGGACACTGGTCTGGCATCCACAACTCTCCCGTGGTCAGCACGTTTCCCTCCACCAATACCAAAGGTTTTTCCCCCACCCTTACCTTATGTCGGAAATGATTTTAGCAACGTGAGCAACACTGAGTGGGTCACGAATCCTCACCGACTACGAAAGTTTTCTTGGGCCAATGGCTGATGTTTTTTGTCTAGTTACGGAAGTGCGATCAATCTTTAAGCAGACCGACCTTGAGTAATGAGCTCTAGCTATTTTGAAAACTGGTTGCAATGTGACTTCCGAATATGTTGCAATGAGAGCACTGTGTGACTATCGGATTCAAGATGAAAGTGGAATTGGTTCTTACCAATATGTGCCAATAGTCATCCGGAAGGGTATCCAGCCGCGTGAGTCTAGGTAAAACTCAATTTCTAAACAACATAAACTGCAGATTTGTAAATGTAGTCAGTAAAGTGTAGATTTCTAGGAGACGAAAAATCATTAAACCGGAGCATGCGTTTGTGGAAACCTAAATAAAAAATAAGATCCGTTTGTGGAAATCAAAAGCAATCCAATCCACTGTATCACGGGAAGACTATTGAGACGCCTCGTGAGTAAGCATACGCCAGTTCTTCGATAGACATTTGTTAAGTTTCAAGCTTAAGTCAAGGACACTATCTGTTTCTGCGTGCTTTTTCCGGTGTAGGTGTAAATGTGTCCATGGCCCCAGCGGAGTTTTTGTTGAACTATCACTAATCCGAGAGGAATCAATAGCAGACCAACGACGTTTTCAATTAAAGTAAGCCTGCACTGTTTACTTGCTGCCTCTGAAGCAAAGCTCTTCAGGAAGTTACTTCAGTAAACGAGTCACAGTTTTTCAAGCATCCACTCTAATATGTGAACGCTTGGCATGGTTGGTGATGGAAAGAGTTGTTTCAAGTATGAGGCGGATACAATTGCACGGATGACGAATACGCCTTCTCCAATTCGGTTAGGGATGTTAAATATAAGAACCGCACCCACAGTTAAAGATCTATAAGTCCTGCTCAAAACTTTTTAATACCTACAAGTCCGTCTGATTTACATATAACTGCGTTTTTCCGCTAACTACCTCAACAGTTGGTGAGTGTCTAAATGAGGTCGTCATCCAAGCTGTCGACTACAAGGTTGTACATTTTTATTAGATTTATTAACACAAGCCAGTGAGCCAGCTCAACAGGTGAGCAGACCATATGATTAACGGCTTTGGATGCGTTTGTGTGGTAACTCGATAGATTTCGATGGTATGGAAAGAAGATGCACTATCCCCTATCAGACTTTATTTAAAATACTGTAACTTCCTATATAAACTAGATGAAGCCGCTCAAGTGAGTTCAGTTGTTTGTAAAAACATCTGTTGTAAAAGTTTCCTATTTTGTTTGAACTTTCAGGCCAGCAGCTGGGGACGTATGCAGATACCCACAAGTTTCCAGTCTCTTCATTCAACTATGCATTTACGCTAACGCCATTTAGTATGCCTACGACTTTCTGAAAGCCAAAGGTAATAGAAAGCCAGAACTGGAAGAGAAAACGAATAAGGATATATAAGCTACTTCACTTTGGGTGTGTACTTCGAATAAATAAACGAAGTTCATTCCTAAAGTGATCAAACTTTAGAACGATTTGTAAAAACACACTTGCTACGTACTTCACTGTTAATAACAAATCATCCGTATACAACTTACGACCATGGCAGATTGTTCCATCGTTTTGGGTTAGTATTACCCGGGTATTTTAAAGCTGACCGAAAACTTCCTTCCAAGTGTTTATTTCCTGAGCCAGTCAATTTTGCAGCTTCCCAGATGTAGCCGCTGTAGGGTGTGTTCGCTGAATACCACCCCACAAGTTTTGTATCAACGAGCAAAACGTATTATTGCTGCCGTGTGGTGTGAACTATGCTATCATCCACATCGCCAGCTGGAAACTTCCCCAGGCATAAAACTATCTTCTCTTTGTTCCGTTTTTCTTTAATTCCACTTTTATCTTTATTTGCCTGTTTATTTTGGCTATCATAGTCACAGACGACTCAGTTCACCATACCTGTGGTTGTGACTCAAATCTGAGATAGTGCATGTAGAAACAAGCCGGTACAGCTTGTGTACAGTTTGTGGCTGGTGCAAGTTCTACTGGCTCGCAGGTCAGCTTAAGTGTGATAATGAATTCATATCGCTCAGCCCTACTGCTGTGAAATCTACTGGATGACAATTATCGCTTGACGCCATCTTCTTGGGCAATAAACTGTCACAGGAGGTTAACCAATGTGTCTCGTGTCTTGGTCCTGCCAGCCGCACAGCGTACTGTCGCGCCAGTGTATGACCAACGTGTAGTGGTTGAATATGGTGACATTTAGTTATCCCACTGTGTTCTCACTAGTTCAGCAAGCCCAGTAGAACCCTTTGGTGATAGACCAATGCGACAAGTTCATGTTTTCATGGACGGTCGCCAAAAGTTTTAAGACAAAATTCTTTTGACATGCAGTCGGACCTACAGTTAGTTGCTTGTAATACGGCTTTGGGGCTACACATCGATAAGGCGGCCATATTCCGTTTATACTGTTCTGTCAAAAATCTTCATGTTTGGGTTTAGTGACAAATCCTATCCGTCCGTCTTTCATCTGTGTAGACTGGGGATGTTCTTTTACTTTTGTACGGTAGTTCAACCTCCATCACCCATCGGGATATCTCATTTACTGAATAGCCGATATTACTGTTTCTTCAATAACACTAACTCAAACTTTCATAAAATAACGTTTCAGTGGCTCTTTATAACCAACCACTTGCTTGGAGCGTCAGTTTGCCCCAAAAATTGCGTGCTTAAAGAATCTACCAAATTTGGTTTCTGTCAACTTTTGTACTGGCAAACAATTTAGGCGCTTATTCACACTTTCGAACTACAGTTCTTACAATCCTGACTCGCCTTGAATGTATATTTCTAAATATTTTAGGCACACCAGCGTTAGACATGACAAGCCCTTTAGTCAACCGGTTGAATACACTTTTACGAGCTGACAGTGGTCCCTTGAATAACTGTCTGTTGGTGGGCTAGAACCCTTCCGAACATTGTGAATACTTCCCGTTTGCTTTGCTTCTGCAAGAGCTAAAGAGGTTATTCCCGTAATAGTGGTGAAACAAGAAATTGCCTTGAGCAGTCACCTCTGGAAATTGCAGCGCTTGTGGCAAGGTGTTAGTCTAAGTGTCATAAACTGCATACAAGGTCTTTCTCGGAAGTGTCTCGCCAACAGGTCATTTAAGCTCGCATGCTATAGAGTGTCATTCAGTCGTAGTTCTTTCCACTTAACACATTCTGCCCACCGTCATACAGATCGAAACCCGATGGGGTCCCAGAAAAAGACGTATTTTGTTATTCACGTCTGGTGGTTCCAAACAGTCAACAACTGTAACACGAATGCTGGATTAAAAAAATACTGGGGTAAACTCATAAACCAATTGGGCAGCAAAACTTTCGTAACTGTTGTTTTAACAGGCAATTCAAGTTGGAAAACTCCCAAGTATCGAGGTGCAGCCAAACCACCAGTAGCTCAGCAAATGGCTGTGCTATTTCTATCAACCAAATAACACAAAACATTGATATCAAAAATGTCCACATAAGGTATTAAGTTGAGTTTTTGGATGTTATTGTTCAAGGCGCTCTGGGCGTCAGATACCTCATTTACTTTCCAATATTAAATTCAAATATTACGCAATTTTTATTGTCTTGGTTGTGGGTTCGGAGGCAAAGCTCATTCTAAAATTTTCAGTCATGCAATGTTTCTGGACGATCAAGGAGCACTCACATCTTTAAGCTACCCATAAAACACTTGTCTTTCACTGAATCGTGAACAAACAAATGGGAGTAAATAAGCTGTTTCTTGTAAAGGCATTTTAGTCAGTTTTGTCAGTTGCATCACACAACTTTTGATGAGTTACCGTGCTCTAATTCAAACGGTAGTTTCCGATCCAGTTGGTGCTTAAGGCCATACATGTATGCATGCATGCATGAGTGGTCATGTACTTTGGCTTCAACCATCGGTTTTTGCCACACTGACGAGGAAGCATGAAGAGGTAGATTTCGATCACAATAAAAAATCGAACACGAAAAGAATTGTCTGGATAGCTAACGATAGTAAGGTTCCATATTTGTCATCACCTCTAGCCTGATGACATCCTTCTCAGTGTTGTTCTCTTCATCCAACGCTGTATGGTCCTGTTTTGTCCTATCAAGCTGACTCTCCTCTCCTCCTAGCGTTAGACAAAAAAGTATGCATCAGTCTTTTAGAAGGCTTTGGTGCGTTTGGCAGATTCGAACATGGACTTTTCATTCTTTTATATTGTAATTCTGTAGTTTGTTTGGTCTTGGGACACTGTGCAAAGTTCGGTGTTGTATTGTTCAAGACGTATTTTCTTTTGTGACGGCATTTTAGAGTTCGACTAAACTAGTTTAGAATCAACCAAGGACCAGTGGAACGTTCCATTTTATATACAAAACCATCGGTTAGTCTTATCGCATCGATACATAGAGCTCTACTGTCTGTTTAGACGTATTCAAGTTTGGACCAGAAAGATAAATTGAGCTCCATGTGGCTTCTTACTTCTGACTTTGTTTTTAAAATACAATTAACTGTGATGGAAAATGCAACGGGATTGGTTTTTTTCCCATAACCGCCGTTTTGTCACCCTCAGCTGCTTTGCTGGGAGTTTTCGAAAAAATACCTAACGTGTCCTGTTAATTTTGGCTTATGAATCACTAACCTTAGGGTGGCACAACCGTTTTTGTTTGGGCCAATTATTCCAAGGTTCGCCGGGTTTGTGTTCATACATGCATAAAAACATACTTAACACACTGTCTAGTATAAGAATAGGTGTAGTGTTAAAACTTTTGTGTAATGACCAACTGTGTTCTGGGACCCACATCGACAAAGGGACTCATGTGGAGCGTTAGAGTGGTTGGTTGAAGAATCCGATTCACAAAGTAATGTTTGTGGGCGTTCTAGGTAGGATTGTTGTTATCAGAGAGCCTGTATAGCGTTGTTTACTCGATTAAACATTTTACAACGGGTCAGGTGCACTTTGTTGAGGTGCAGACAGAGTAATCTTTAACAGGAAGCTCAATTGTTAACCGCATTCTGATATTTACGATGCTGGTTATCCTCAGCTGCTTACGTGCCACGCAAATTCGCCTATTTTGCAGATGTTCCTCACACGAAGGCCATTTCGCAATCTCCAGTGAGTGGCATTGAACCGCCCCAATTAGCGGTTTCTAGCCATCTACATGCATTCCAAAATGATGCAAAACGTGAAGCACTTTGTGTTCTGTTATCCGTAAATGCCGTACATACCTGTGGTTAGAACATTTTAACCGTCTGATGGATGAGCATTAGTTTAGGGAGGATGTAGACGTACATTGTTTTGTGCCAACTGATATCTTTCGATTCAGCCTTCTCATGGTTCACAGTCCTCAAATCTCCCATCAGCCAGGTGTTGTGAGGTTTATTTGTCACGCTTGTTTTAAACCGACCGACTACTAATCGTTATACGGTAATTCACAACTTTTCGTTACCCATGTAAGTAGATATTTTCACCTTTGTACGCTTCATATTGAAAGCTGTTATAAAGACGAAGCCGAAAAAGCTTCCGTGTTATCACGTTTCCCGTCTTACCTATCTAACTGATCATTCAGGACGCTCAACTTCTGCTGAGGTCACCACGGGTTTATATGTGGGGATAAAAACGTCATGAGTGTTCGGTCCATTCGTCAAGACTCAGCAAGTAATGGGGCTAAACTTTACGCAGATAGGGTGCCTAAACCGTCGTATGTACGGAATTGTTTTGGTCACTTTGGTCCATGTGTCGACACCTTAGTCGCCCCCTGAAGAATGGTATTGAGGACGGAGCTAATGAGCGCCGCCAACAGTCCCAGATACTTTAGATTGTCCGCTAATAAGCAGCTTGTTAACAGAACGGTTCACTGGTACCCTCTCAGCACGGCTGAATAGCCGGAACATTACGTGCATCAGGATGTGGCTCAGCGTCCAATGTGTTCATTACATCATAACTTTTGTAAGTTTCATGGAATGGTTGTTACCACGTTCAACTTACGAGCATAAGGACCATGGTCCGATCCCAGGTCTGCACGCATCTGTGCGGTGCTCACTACCTTTAACAAGATCGGGCCAGCCGGAAAGACTATCTGAATGTGAAAGTTGCTGTCAACTATGAGTTAGGTTCAATGTTTGTCAAACTCGGGCTGTGTGTATCAAATATTTACACACCTCGACACAACTTACCTGATCACTTACAGATGTATGCTCTTTCATCTACCGCAGTGCTCATTTCATACGCCTAACTAACTGGAACCATCACAATTTATAACAGTAAAGAGATTTTTGGTGCTGACCCACTCGTAATGGGATAATGAAGGAAGTTAGAAGAAACACCGTAACAAATCCATGTGATTACTAAATAACTGTATATTGTTTTCCTCCTCCAACTACGCATACGGCCTATGAACCGCTGTGTATTGGAAGGCCATCACGTGACATGAGCGTATGCCCACCGAGGACCTCAGGATGTGGGCGTTTCATGGATAAACCGATAACCACGAGGTTGTTGAGCAGTCATCTTAGCCTCAAACCTCAGGAGACGAATTAAGGGAGTTTTCTCAAATTCAGACATGTAACGAGGAATAACACTTAGCAATTGAGAAAAGCACTATACTATCCTTTACGCAGATATGTTCCATTATTTGCGAGGCTACCAAACGACTTCAAGGATCATGAGTAATCCTTCCTCATAGGCATACAAAAATGAAAAAGGCTCACTTTTATGCAAACGAGATCCACACAGAGTCTCTCTTCTGGTATCTAACAGAACGTAGAGTTTTCTCATAGGTGAACTCGGTCCTTACGCCATGTTTTTACAAAAACCGAACAAATGACATCACAGGACTTTTCTTGTCTCAATTATCGAAAGATTTCAAAGTCGTTCCGTGAGTCAAACACATCCAGCCGTGTGTATGATGGGTGGACGTCCGTGATCACAGTAAAATTGCCAGCTTTAATATCGAAACCAGTCCATTTCGAATGACCTGGATTAAGTGGTATGGCCTTCAGTAAGATGAAGTGTGTTTTGATCAGAAAACCATCAGTGGTTTGATGCACAATTCCAATAACGGGTATTTGAATTGGTGACTGTAGATCGTGAATGAAGTTCTAGTTTTTAGGTCAGTATACTGGACAAATTTTTACAGCCATGTACCACACCGCATGCGCAAGGGAACGTAATCTTTAAGGAGAACAATACAGAAATACAGACTTTCCGTGTCACCATAGCTTGACTTTGTCTTCACAGAATATGTGCTGTGCGAGTCAATGCCTATTTCTGATCTAAATCCAACCGAGTAACTGTACAGCATATTCCCCACATGCGTACGTGGGAACTACGGCTGCATGGTTGCCTATAACGGACGATAGAGTGATCTGAGCCCGACCAACCGTGACTCACCTTTTAGAAACATGTCGAAACCTTGCATTGAGAGCGGAACGGAGGAATTGGGTCCCGTTAGCTTTGTCCGATAAACCATTTGTTTAAGTAGCCTTACAGACTTGTTGCGGTTAATTTTCTCCTTTTCCGGTAACTCGCAAAAACCATAGAAGTGTCAAAAAATCGCATACCGTTATTACGAGTAACTAGGTCAGATATGCGCAAAAGTGAGCAGTCCGCGATCTGTTTCAACCGGATGATTTACAAATTTTTGAATGGCCTTTTTGGTTTTGTTCAGAGGTGTGTGCACACTTCTGTGCATAAAAGCAAACAGTGACAGCTGGCATCGTCCAATCTGCGAACAGCAAGCGTGCAAATTACCTTCGTCTCGCTCTTGTGTCTGCTTTTTCATGTGCTCTCGGGAAACTGGACAGGGTATTTTCCACCGCTCACCTCGCGCGGACGATGTATGCACGTACACACTCTAGGAATGGCAAACGATCAGAGCCAGTTAGTACCGGTTCAACGTATGCGTCAGCTGAGTGATATTCGATGAGTGACTTTTAAATTGAATACCATACAGTTGCTAGCACCTTTCTTATCCACATAAACTGAACCCTTTCGAAAACAAGCACGCTACTGGAGTTCTTGCCGAAGCTTCCTAATATTGAGGTTGCCCTATCTTCCCGGGATGTAACACAGTGAACGTGTTGTTAACTAGGTTATTATTCACATGGGGTTGTGACTGAGAGTATAAATGGTAGACCATGTCTAAGAGGTGATCAATAGCAGAGTAGTAAATACAGTAGACTCGTAAGAACAATGATCGAGGTTCAGATTCCGGTGATGGTGAGGACACACCGCTGACAGGCTGTAACAAGAGTAAAACTCCATCCATATACTTCTTTTAGAAAAGGGCTGGTTAGAAGGTCTGTCTCGAGGCGAGAGGTGCAGGTGTAGTGATTAATTTATATCAACCAAATCCATGACCATTTACCATTAAGAGTGATTCGCTGGTTTGGTCGTTTTCGTATGTGCTTTCAGATACACAAATATCAAGCGTAACCGCACCCATTGTTCCGTAACAGTAAGACGTTCTTTGTCGGGATGACTCCAAGGATATCCTAGAGGATTAAATACAGGCGAACAGGCTGACCAAGACATGTGCTCGGTCTCTTAAGACGACGCCCATACGAAGCTCTTCAGGTAGGTTATAACATTAATGCTAGAAAATGGCTAATCATTCGGTTCGAACTCTACTGGGGATAGAGGTACTCGCTGTATGTCCTTGTTTCTAAAACCGTTGATGGTACATTCAAAAAAGACGAGCGTTTTGAGGAGGCTAACTGCAATGTTTATGGGAAAGCAACAATCACGCGTGGTTGATGTTCACTTTTAAAAAACCAGTTTGTTCGCCAGTTATTTAGTAACCAGTTCATACAGGGTCTGAGGCACCATCAACTTATATCGTCGAAGTATCCATGTCATCGTTAAATCACTCACTCTTGATTCTCCACTTACGTGCTCATCTACTCTACTCCTAGTAGCACTATCGTAATTCATGAGTCCGCCTTCGTAACAGGTAAACCAGACTTTCTGGCTTCGGCCACACGTTATACTCACCAACCAACTTTGTGCAGCTTTGCGGCACCGTGAGACAGTGTTCATTCGAATTTGAGGTTCCAGCGATAGTCCTGTATAGAAAGACGCTACTAACAAGCATGAGCTAATAGTTCAGTGAGATGTGAACGCGACCTACACAGTCGGAAACCAAAATGATGTCAACGGCAAGGCAGCGCCCTGCGTTTTCATTTCCACATTCTAACCGCTCGCCAACTTTTTATCATAATCAGTCAATTTGTTGAGGTCGGCGGGGTTGTGCTGTGCCAGGTGAGCGAATGATAGTCACATGTTGGTTAGAGTGAGATCTAGTGACTAGATGAATGACCGGTGTTCAACAAAGGTTACGTAAGCCGAAATAAACAAGAAAGTTTTCCATTCATTCTAGTTGAAGAAACATTCGGTCGGCTCCCGTCCGTGCCAGGCTTCTGCGTTGTCCCTTGCATGCACGTGCCTGCTGGTTCCGATACTGCTGATTGTTACAACTTTCCCCGACCATTTTTGCTCGACGGTATACACCTATTTTCACCCAGCACACCTGCAATTCAACTTCCATTTTCGTTTTTTCGGCAGTGAAACTTTTTTTCTTCAGGTAAAGTGCGGTGGTTGTGACAAGACCGACTTGCTCTCCTTTTCGACATGTCGACATGATTGATTGTAACAGAAAGTTTCGGTTTATGAATTTTTCTCCTGTCAGCTTTGCTTGGCGTTGCAACCTTTCTGACAGCCTAGAAGACTAAATCATTCATCTTGCTGAATTTACGTTGTCCGACCCTTCGTAACATGCGTTGTGAGCATATAGGTTCATCTACCAGATTTAGTTTTATTCCGTTTGGCGACCAGAGCGCGATTCGCCAACACCTGTGCGCCATGCAGGATAATCGGAGACAAACTGATCTTGCTCATGTGTGGTGGTGCTTACGCGCGGCTTATCCCGTTCGATTGTGTGAGAGTGCCGTGCGCGTTGGAGCACTTTTTGTTGTTCTCTTTCAAGGTTATCTTACCAATGATCAACAGTCAGTTTGGATACGAATATGCCTGACAGAATAGGCTCATTCTCTACTTTGTTTGCCTGTGTACTTTTGTTGACGTGTGTTTACGTGTCTTAAACGCGAGGCTCATACTGGTGTTTGTCCACCAGCGCTTTCATCGATCAAAATAACGTACGTGTGTGTGTGTATACCAGTGTGTTTGTTTGATTGTTGCCCGCTTTCTCAAAACAAAAGGCTCCTCGTCTCGGGCTGTGCTGGGCCAGTGGACTGCTCGCTTACTCGTTGGCCTTAAGGGATCACGCTTCGTGTGTGACGGTGTGCATGTCTGTGCGCGCGAAATTCACCGCCCAACCTAGGGAAAACAGCACCTTGTGGTGTTACTTCCGTCTAGGTGAGAGTGTGATATTCCTGATGGAACTCTCTTAATTAATTGCACCCACGGCTCAGTCTCATGAGCAACAACAACAAATAAAGAGCCCGCATCAGGTGGGACTGTGAACTTTGGACTCTTCGGGGGCAAATGTATTTATCAGAAACCTTATTGAGCTTGTTCATGTTCTTATTGTCCCTTCGCAAAACCCTACTAAACTGACTGCAGCAATACCACCTCGTTAGCACCGTTGCCGACGGAACTGTCATTCATTATGCTTCAGACTTTGCGAAGCTAGGACAAACCGTTCAAAAACGTTCCATACCACAGTGGAAATGTGCTTATGATGAAATCTCCTAATAATGCGTCCGAAAGTGATTGGTACACATTGACCGGAACCAAAGAAACGTCAACAGCACAGATCGTTCACATTTGATAGACCATTACAGAATTAGCGTTCATGTCTACTTTTCGGCTGGTTATGGTTTGTACTTTTTGGATCCCGTAAATCGTCGTTCATATCAAGAGTTGAATTCTTGTCTTTTAAGTTGTAGGGCAAATGTGCCTCATTAATTCCACTTCAGGTGTGACAGGTTCACTAAACTGGTGTGTTACAACTCAGGCGAAAGAGCTCGTAACAGCTGAGTGGTACCAAGTCCCAATTAATACCAGCAACATAGTTGCGGTTTCCAGCACCCTAAATACCGCGACAATTCATGCTGCCCAAGTTTGAATAATTTGACAAATCAGTCGGCCCCCGTGCGAGCCGGTATCGTAGCAAACGTCCTGAAACTTAAAACACATAATTAAACCTTAATTGTAACGTCCGTCTTTTTCTCAAAAATAATCTATCCCAATATTCGTCCACAGATGCAAAACCCGCGACCAAATATAAAGTTAACTTGCAATTTTTCAAATTCCCAACTGCTCATTATTAGATGTATTGAATGTTGATGATCGCAACGAAAGCTCAAAAGATACATTAGATATATGGATGGGTTTACTGTGTGAACATTTGCTAATGGGTCATGACATCCTTAGCGAATGTTGACCAAGAATGGCAGAATCCATCTAGTATGCATCGGATGTGTGACCACGTGTAGGATAGTTTATGTTTCTGGGGATCTGCCCTGTGTAAATTTTAATGATGCAACCCATCCTGTTTTAGTTACCAGTCGCTGAGCTAATCAGTCTGAAAAGAACAAAACATGCTGGATATTTTCGGTCTCAAAAGTTATAAGGTGATTGCGAATATGACAAATGGAGAGTGAATTCAACAGAAGGCGAACTCCGCCACTACTTGTCAAACATACTGCAAGTGCTCATCAGCTCACGTCAAAGGCAGAAACTGACCAACTGCAGCTCCATCGCAGTGATTCTGATGAGCAAACTGTCTGAGGACTCGTCTTAAATGTGTGCGTCTTGTTTAAGTTCAGCCTCATCTGCTGATGACGTTGTTACGACAGACAGCTACATTGTTTCATACTGGACTTACGTGGATACCCACCACGTGTTCTCCGCGAGACATTTTGTGACTTTAGTGAGTGACTATTTGGATTGGGGAAAGTTAGTTGCAACCAAGTGGTCTCCTAACGTTTACCTCATGTTCCAGGGGGTCAGTTGTAATGGCATATCTGGAAATAAAAGACCCGAGTGTTGATATAGTTTTGCCTCAGTGTCAGTTTCATGGAATACCCTAAAGTGAACCTCGCTGAAAATCTTAACTAGACTTGGTTGTTTATCATATGTATACGCTCAAATGTTTACTTTACTGGCATGCTTGCAAATGTCGTTGTTCACCGTCGTTAGTCTAATAGCACCAGCACGCCCGTCAACAACTGGTATAGTATAAATATTAACTGTGTTACCGAAAACTTTGCCAGTACTCTTCTTCAGAATGGACTTGCATCAAGTCATTCCCATATCAGAGGGAGTTCAGCATGGATGACAAAGCGACGCGACTCCCGAAAAGCATTTCGCTGAACAGATGGTAGTTTGCTGGGGGAACGAAGGAACGAGGGTCACATCTAATTTGAGATGAGAAATGTTGCTTGAATGAATGACCGGTATTCGACTAGTTTCAATTAACCTGTCGGTGGCGAGAAACACGCGGTAAAACTTGCTCTGTTTATTCGGCCTTAGTTCATCTGCATGTAGCCATTCCTCAGGGAAATGATAGTGTACGTTGCAAACGTGCTTATCCGGAAGCAACTGAAAGTGACATTCCGTCCTGCACATTTTGCGACCAAATATGTATCTGGACATCATGTTAGGACATGAGCCGGAGCCTCATTTCAATTTGCTACCCAAACAGTCGCCTCATTAATGTATGGATTCGACGTGTTATTGGTCAAATCATACTTTCCTAACGATTTAGTTTGTTTGGACCCATAATATCTGTTTATTACTGTTTACCCTCTGCTGCAGCCACATTTGATGTTTGATGCTTGTGGCGTGGATCAGGCCGTCACGCGCTGTTCGCTAATAGTTGATTTGTTCAATGCCTGTTCTCGTGACCACCAATCAATATTTACCATGCAGTTTACGGCTACAGAGATTTTTAACCGTATTGTTTTCTGGTGTCCTTTTTCAATCATTCATCGTTCGAGTATTTCCACAACACAGTGCATCCGTCATCTCGTATCCATGACAATGAGTGTAACATTTCGTTCAGCTACAAAAGATGCTAAATCGGATCCCTTTTGATCAACCAATTTTTCGCGTAAATGATTGTTACAACTTTGGATATCGTCTTTCTCTGTTGTTCTGATGCATTTTTTGGTCTTCCTTCATGTGTTGTTGTTTCTATTTTTACTCTTGTGGACCCCTGTTGGCAAATCTTTGATAGTTGGTGGTCTATTTTGTCTGGTATTGCTGAAATGGACACTTTATCAGCATGGTCTATGACGACTGCTATTTACTGATGTAAGTAAAATACAATCACTGGATTTAACTTATTACTCTCTTAGTGTCATCGTCTCAGCGAATTGTACGCTCATCGCCAGCTTGCTGGCATTACCGACTACGCATGAATTAATAGGCTAGTAGGCAGTGCGTGACTGAGTTTTGTTGCAGATTATGATGACAATCACAACCGAGAACGACAAATCTATCATCTATTCGATCACAGTTTTTGACAACAGTTGCCTCGTCAGCCAAATGTACAGCCATTGGTTCCCATCCTTGACACTCAGTGCATTTGTACATAAGTCAAATTATTGTGCCAATTGTGTTGTGATACAAAAATGCTGAATTTTGATCATTCCTAAAAGCCAAATGGAGCTAACTGTTTGCAGTTTTGATTACGTCATAGGCTGCATTATTGCCTGTCCCTTAGCCCTCTTCACAGAAACCTTCGTCTGCTCCGGACTTTTCGCTCCATTGTGATTCATGCAGTGTTTTGACAACCATTAGCAATACGACTTGCTATTGGCAACCCGCTGTGTCACGACAATGCGGACCCTAGGTTTTGCAGCTCATCCGATGGGCTGGTTGTGCGTATATGCATGCGTATTTTTGCGGTGGTGACCGTTATGACGTACCCGGTTATAGAGTTGACTTTTGCTAGTATCTCCATTAGGTCGTTCCGCTTGTGTGTGTGTGCGTGCGTGTGTGTGCACTGACAGTGCTTGGTCCTAACTGCTCCCACCCACATGCGTTGCTGATGCCACTTGTACTCATGCGAGACACCGAGTTGTGATACGTTCCAAACGCTGTACATGTGTCGTACCCGACTTGTCTCGGTTCTGCAATGATGGACAACTATGCTTTCGCGTGATCTCTCTGCATCTCTCATCTCTCTCTCTAGATTGTTCTTCGTGCGTATGTGTGTATATCGGAAGGGGGGGTAAATGTGTCTCATTAAGGCTACGATTAATTCTGAATGTCTTGAAATACCTAAATGAACACATTATTTGAACTTCGACTCTTTGCGCTTCAAACCGCCTTCAGGGCTCACATGACACTGCCGTCATCCATAGCTGCAGAGCTAACGGGATGCTTGTCTTTCAACTACTGCTGTGCTCATTTTTGTCTAGTCACTGCGCCAATTTCCTTGTCTACCAATGTGGTCACTCAAATTCCATTAACCCATAGCGGTTTTCCTGTGCGAACAAATGATCCTAGTGGCTCCATTCCATTTCAGTTAGTCGGTTGCTCCTGATTGTGATATCTTTTTCATTGTTACATGCTTCAACTAAGCTTCATAGGATTGAACCTGTTTCTGATGGGGTTTCCTGATGTGTTCACTGTTCCCCCAAGCGATAACGATATGGTGTTTGTTAACTACCTGTCTATTGGTAAGCCTCTTGGTATCGTTTACGCCGTTTTCATTTTATCGTAAAGCTTACCGTCAGTTTCCGAGTATTCTAATACGAGGATAAACAAACAGCTATCGTACGTATTTTACCTTTTTAGGGTTTCTTCCGCCGTAGTATACAAAAACAAATTGAATACAAATGTCTACGTGACGGCAAATGTTTGGTCATCCGCCTCAACCGCAATCGATGTCAGTATTGCCGGTTTCGTAAATGTTTGGCAGTCGGCATGTCCAAGGATAGCGTTCGCTATGGTCGAATGCCCCGACGGACGCGTAGTTCAGAAGCTACGACCCCCGGTCCACTGGAAATCCATAACCCTGTTATTCGTGGCTCCACCAATCCTGGAATCCTCAACTGTCCCGAATCCACTGGCCAGCCGTCGGCATTCTTGCCGCCTGGTTCCCGACATGGAATTTGTAGTCGTCCGAGCACGGATCAGCTGGGTCTATACGAAGTAATCATCACAGTGAATCAAGCTTACCAGAACTTCTCTCCTTATGCTGAAGAGAAAATCAAGCAAATGCGATGTCGCCCCATAAGTCTCGTAAGTGTTGACTCTGATTATGTATACCATCCGACTTTTTTTTTAAACATCTCTCATTCTAGCCCATAATTCCCGGTTCATTGTGACGTGCATTGTATTATGTAGCAAGGTGAAATGATCAGCAGTTTGGTGGTCTTCCAATCCACACACAGCACAACCTTCGCAACAGTGTCAAAGTGAAAATCTTAGTTTGTCATTTGCTATCTAGTATGCCGTGTGGCAGCGAACGCCTTGCAGCTTGTAATCTTGAAACCCCAGCTTATGTATGATCCAAAAATTTCCAGAATATGGGTTGAGCCGATTTTTCTTCTGCCTTATTCTCTACCGCATTCCACTTGTTCATTTCACACCTCGTTATATCTGACTCTGAAAGACCGCCTCCCGCTTGCCGCTTCCTTGTTTGGATTTCCTAACCTTTTATAACCTTGAATTTTGTCAATGAGACAGAGAAAGTATGAGTGATATGTTCAAAACACAACATTCTGTTGAAATTGTGCAGTAACTGCCACATATGTCCTCAACAATCAACGGAGGGAATTGATCGTAGCGTAGCTGGCCTGTTGATCGATCTGCTTGAGTGTCCGAGAAGCCCAGTCGAACCTTTGTCGTTCATGTTATGCGATTAGTAAATGGTAAATGTGTGTGAGGTGGGTGTTACCCTATGAATAAACCATTGCAATAGTGAGTCATATTGCACTTCTTTGTAAGTGGAGCGGTAACTGTTTCGTTGTGTTATCCAATTTCCTAAGTTTGCTTCTGATGTCAGTTTTAAATGTAGACTTGAAAAAGATGCTGTTTGCTGGATGTTGCATTTTACTGGCACAGCTGCAGTCTAAAATTTCAGCGTTTTACGTTATATCATGATTTGCTGCACTCAATACAGGGTGGTTAGCTACGTTTTTATGTTATTTGGTTTCGGTCTAACACTCATTTTGTTCATCCTAACTAGCAGGAGCCATCCGTTGCTGCCTTTCCATCTATCTTTCTCTCTGTTTCTCATACGTCTTTCTGGCTTGCTTCACTACATCAGTCCTTCACGCTTACCCGTACGCCTGCGTTTGTTTGCCTTGCCGACCGTTCTTTTTCGCCTGCGCGTCCTGGTTTGACCCCAAAATGACCTTGTGCTGCATCGTTGCCTCGCCTATCCTTTTCTACCCCCATCCGACTTGGCTAACCCGTTGGGTTGGTCGGTATTGGCCAATCAGCTGCAGGGCGAGCATTATTCCTTTATAGACCGCACTAGACCTGGGGACACGGATTACAGAAAAAAGGGGTTTATAAGCCTGAATGAGACCGGTGTTAACGTGTGCCTACGGGGACTGCAAGAGCTATCGATTTTAAGAAAACCGGACACCAACCCCATGATGGTATATTCACTTGTTTCGACTGCTAATTTGGAGTTTATTCAGCCGTTCCCAGGCCCACTTTGTTTCGATCTCTTTGTGTGCATATACTGTGCTAAAATATGGGCAACGTACAACTAGTCACGGGTTTATTGGTTGGCATTCACGGGGTAGTTACTATGCTTACTCTGTGGAAGGTGGTGCTAACTTAACGTTATTCACAAGTGGCCGTGGCTAGCCGTTCGGATGTGATAACCTAATCATGTCCAATGTGTACTCAGCGTCGCTGTAGTAATCACGAACTGCCTGAAAGGAACGCTGACCGGAGCTCAGATCCCGGCGGTGACGAGGGTGCGCGGCCCTAACATCCTCCAATGAAAGCCGAATCTCGCGTCTTGTGTTTGTTTTCGAAAGGGGTTAACTGGGGAGTTCCCCTGAGCACGATGTTTGCAGATGAATCTGTGCGCTGCTCAACTTTTCTCAATCGGATATCAGGCTACTCATCTGTACGCAACTAACAGCCCCGATGTTCCTCTTGAGTGGCTTCTCGCAATGCCATCTTCCGCTTTCACGTCCACCTTGACGTTGTTATTTAGCGTTACCGAAAGAAATCCCACTGTTCTGTTCAGGGTAAACGATTCGTCCAACTCGTGCGCGCTAACACGACTAACCGTCGACATTCTGCGTCAGTGGCATCGATTCAGCGTTGACTTATACCGACGACAACGCTGACGAGTTAGCTACCAGGCCCAACCAACACTATGCGTGCGTTGTCATTTGCATGTGTGCTCGCGGGCTCTGATCGAGCGAACTGTGTTTTTGGTTGATCAATAAGCTGATGCTCTCACCATGTGCGTCTGCGCTTGTGCGTGTTCGAGGGGGTGGGTGGGTGGATGGGTGTGCATGCACACACACACGTTCTGCGTTTCTCTCGCTTACTCTCTTATTAATCAGACATACTGAAACGAGTTTGAGCATAGAGCGTGCATCTTGTCGGTAGTGGTCCTCGTCGTTGGTCATGGTGGCTTGATTGCTCAAACAGCAGGATACGAACTAGTCGAGGACTGCATCAGTCGTTGCTTTCGGCTTTACCCGCTTTCGTTTCCGCGGTTACAGCATCGATAGGCGTCGCGGCTGTGCTATATGAGTTATCAAGCTTCTTTATCCTATTGGAATTTTAAGTAGGAATAAGCCTATAGTATGTAGTTTTTCAACCTGTACTTGTCATATAAATCGGAAGATTACCAATCTAAGTGTAACGCTTACTGTTTCTTTGACAGCATCTGAATTAAATTCAAAAAACCTATGTCCGACTACATACTGCGTAACCACTAACATTGCTCCAGCAAATAAAACTGGGAAATCAATTGATATCGGTTTGGGTCCTCTTCAAGCTACAGTAGGGCGGTCTCGTGTTTGCAGGGTTGCTTCAGATGTTGTCCTCTGGAATGATACTTCACGTAGATCCCGCCTTCCTGTTCCACGCGAATTCAGCTAATCCTGTGTCCCATAACTGCTAAACCCATGAACTATTGGAGAGAATTGAATCGATTTGTCGTTTTGTAGATTTCGCTGGCTTCTGTTAAGAGCTTCTCGGCGATGCACATCTGAGCTGAATATTGAACGCCGTCCCTCATACGTATGACATGAATCTGTTAGATTCTACCCACTGACTTCAAACTTAGTCCTTCCAGCCCCTCTTTGATGTACGAACAACTATAATCGTTAACGTCTTAGATTCATCTGACCCTATCCTTTAATAGGGAGGTAAAGTGATGGTTTGATCGATAAACCGATGATCAGACCGCACCAGACAGGTTAGGGTCGCCACTTTTCTCAGACATGTTGTGATCCTTGTTTAATTAGATGGATGTCAGCGGTATACTTACAAATTCGACTGGTTATGTGGTATGCATTCGCATCAATTCATCATCTTGTCTTTAGCTTGATAGTGTGTCTTGATTCTCCTTAGCCTCATCTTGAAGCCCATTAACTTACAACATCACCGTTCGTACTACACCAGTCACTGATACTGATGCTTACGTGTCATTTGGCCGTGTTAAGATGAATAAAACCCAGGTTAACACAGCACTGATGGGGTTTAAAACGTAATCTTTGACACTCACATGTCTAAACTCACGGTCATCAGCAAGATGTTTGCACCTTGTAAACAAACACTCGGGTCTCATGTGTGAGTGGGGCGACGTGTTCTCCTGAATTATACTGCCCTGCCTCTTTGGTCATCATCAGTTCGCGGACTTTTCACTCAGACGACGACTTTCACGCCGGTGAACCCGATTAGACGCCATGTTCCTTTGTTTTATCTGAGGTCTAGTGGGTCATTCAGACCATCAGTAGATACTAAGCCATTGATTGGCGACCTCGAAACTTCGGCTAATTAGCTGTGATGTCAGAAAGGAATGCTTGACACGGTGGGCGATGGATTAGCACTCCCATTACTTGATGAGTGAACTCGGCCGATCCCCATGATTAACAACCCGTCCTTCATCCCCCTACTTTCTTACACGTTGATGCCTCCAATGATCGCAAATGAACTCAACCATCGATTGGTGATGATGTCTGGCAGGCGTCAATTAAAACATGGCATGCTCTGTTTCATTGGTCTATGTGACCAAATACGACTTACCCGTTATTGAGTTTAGTAGGTATTGCTAATGAGCAATGTACTACCATCAATGGCTTTCAAGTAAACCGCGTCATTTTCACTTATGTGTAGGTTTGGTCTCCAATTTCACATGTCCCGTACACATAATGCTGAGCAGACACATTATCAAGCGATCTGGAGCTATCATCAATACTGCATGTTTAATACAAAATACTGGAAGCTGTATCTAACCAGAAAATCCTCGAGTAGTTATCACAACTGGTACATCACTGATTTGCACTCCGCTAGAATTGGCTAAGGTCCATTCAGCTAACGCAATTCAAACGATGTTTAGCCAACACCAAAAGCGAATCCGGTGCTTATAGCGTTTAAATGAAACAGAGCCCCCAGATTCAAACCCACTACCTCTTCTTTTCTCAAATGTGGTAGTCAGAGATTAGTCATAGAGCTGCTTGCCCATTTTTAAAAAACTGAAGAGGTGCCTCCTGCTTTGTGCTGACCAACAGTTGTTCCCATCCTGAAAAAGAAGGACCGACGCTCTGTATTAGCAGCCACTGATGCGTATGCTTTTAATTGATCGTTGTCAGTTTGCTCACGTGTCTAAGAATATTTCGGTTAGCCAAACCCGAGGCAAGGCAGACGCATGGGGAACAAACAGTTTTCCGTTGTTAGTGTGGTCATCGCAGTTTTACCTTGTAACGTATCTTGACGCCTCGTCGCTTTTACGGGCAGTCAACCGTCGTGGTCTTCCAGGCATAAAAGCTACCCTCGATTTGGTTCTCTAGTGGATTCTCCTTCATAAAGAGGTCACGTAAAAATGTGTGAATTTTCTTCACAACCGCTACACATTCAGCAGGAAGAGTGAGAATTTAAGATCACTTGCCATGTTTTGGTAATGGATACTGATTCTGTCTTACTTTTTAATTTTGTCATGGGTGGCATTCTAGAAGCTGTCTCTCAGGGTTCCAGCTAACTCGGCGTAAAATTTCCTTCGGGGAACTAAACTGACCTACAGATTATGGTATGCGGATGACATCGTCCTGTTTATTCCCTCTGCTGAAGGCATACTTGCCGTGTAAGTTGTTCCATAAAAAGATGTGTCTTGCTCCTCCGATCCACTAAGTGCTGCCTCAAGATTGTGGGTTCCCCGTCCCTGCTTTGTTGGCTACGGACTCGCTCCTTGAAGTTTCGGATCGTATCATCCGCAGTTCCCTGTTACTGACGAGATTTTGACGAGAATGGCGACTTCGCGTGTTACTTTCTTCATCTGTAGTCTGGAAGAGATTTCCGAGTACCGTTGAAAGAAAGGGTGCATAATGACCGTCTTTCATTCTGTTCTAGGGTTCAGAAACCTCGTTTATTTCGGCACAGATATGAACATTTCTGCTATGTTTGACCATCGGTGTCCTTATTCGTTGGCCCACCTCAAGGGGTATGACCACGCGAATAACGTGGTATTTCGTCAGCACATGTTTCGGAAAACCCCAAATAAATGATTTGGAATCGCCACTCAGTGTGACAACACGCAGCAGTCAATGGCGTACCAGCGTGCCTACTGTTGATAATCATCATTCTTACTCTTGTTTCATCAAGATAGTTCCGGAATGTCGCCCGTCATTATGATGAATGATGGCTCAAACCCAGGTACCACTTAATCAGGCTAATTTTTATTCATGTGCTTGTGTGTTTGGACGTTTTATAAACTACCAGACGACTGTGTCCCCTAGCAGAATGCCTGTCAAATCGACTGTGCAGAAACATGTCCAACCAACAGCAATGACAGTTTTCTATTCATTGGTGCCTCCACATGCCTCAGTAATTCAGCACATACAATCAGTGTTCCAATCGCTACGATTGTTGATTGCTAATTTGCTGTACATGAAAGGAAGTTGCAACTGAACAGGTGGAACGGCCTCCAAAGTATCTTTATGTGGACCAGAATCAACGCATCCAGAAACACTTGTGTGGAATATCCCAAGAAAGATGATTACTTCAACTGTCTTAAGATGCCTCGCCGTCTTGTCTCTCAGCTATTAGACCGTAGGAAATCTAAACATTTTAATCTACTGCGTTTCCTTACCCTAAATAGCGTTGAGCACTATTTACACGGCTGGACAAAGTTAAAACAGGGGGCTGGAATGTTGGTCCGCTGATTTTGACATGAAAAAGAGCACGACTCGCGTTCACAACTCACACTGACTTGCCACCTATTCAAACGTGGTACGCGGAGCGAGTTGTTGTCTTTGCCGCTGCTGCTTGCCCTATCGTTCAGGTGACCTTCGCTGAATACCGTTCACCCGCCAGCCTCTATTTCACTTGATTCACTCCATCGAGCTCACAGTGAGAGATGAAAGTTTGGCGGTCGATTAGATTGAAGATGGCAGGCTTATGGGTCATGCCACAGGACATTAGCCAGAAGTTTAGGCGTGTTCAGGCCCAACTCCGTGATTCAATGACTTCGCGGGCACGTACACATCACAAGGTAATCGTAATTCAGCCCACCCTTGGGCTGAGAACTGAGTAACCATCTGGAATGAGCTTGCCTTTCTGGATCAACCCGTTGATGACTTTAGCCACAAAAGCTTACCGGATCATTTAATGTCAAGTTGGCCCGTTCATATTGATCAGTGAAGCTTAAACGTGAGTTGTGGCCACTGCATTGAAAATACTGTCCTTTGCAGATCGAATTGCTACTGATAACATTGCTCATTTTTTGTCCACTTGTTTACAATTTCCGATATACTGTGTCCAGCCAGTCTAAGCGGCGATAGATACGAGGGTTTCATGTGAAACTCACCTAACCGAAGGTTGATCACGTGTCCAGCGGGCGATCAAGGCTGTGAAGCGGATGCACGTGCGAACTGCGCAGGGATTTGACAGCCAGAGCTGGCTTGCGCCAGCTAGACGACGGTTTTCCTTGTTCACCAATGTTACGTGTGCATGTTCACCCATGCGGGCTGGGCCCTTTCAATTTCCTTCTGTCATTTCAGCGTTATGGCTGTCCGGCCATTCTGCCGGATATGCCATTTAGCATTAGTCATTAATGGACGTTAAGTTGTATTTTTTGTGTACCTGGGTTGCGACCAGCGAAATAATAATTGTCGACTTGGCACCATCCCCATAAATGCTGTAGCTGGATTCCAGCAAGAACGCAATCCCAGTCTAGTCCATCTGTTTTAACTAGGTGTTTCGAACAGCTTTCGTTCATGTGGGCACCGGGATTTCCACCTCGTTGTGATGGTATGCATCAGTGTGGTTGAATTTAGGTTAATTCAGTGGCATTTGTACCTGTCCCCTTGAGCTCTGATCGATCCGCTTAGTTACGCTAATCTTGTCAGATATGCACGGGGAATCATGACCATCCAACGCAGCATTGTTGCAACGACGAAAGCTCTTGTATAGTCCGTTAGATGTTTGCGTACCACCTAGCTCTCAGTCTTCCCACTTTCTGTCTACTAGCATAGCCGGAGTATTCGACTATGTGCGTCTGTCCACCCCTCACACCCCTCACCACCGCACCTCTCTCGCTGTTCTTTACTGCTTTGCGCTGCTTCATCCCAAACACGCCTTGTTTCCTCACTCATCCCCAGCTTCTCTTTCATCCTATTCATCCACCCACACATACGTTCTATCCGTGATTCAGATCAGTGTATGTTCAGCGTATTGTTCCAGAAGCCCCTGTGAACGTGTTTCTGTTAGGGAGTTCGTACGCTTTAGGCGGAACATGTAGGCACGGTGCTTTTAGAATAGGCCTGTTCTGACTCTCCATCATGAAAATAGATGCATGTGAGTGCGCATACAAACACTCGGGCTTCCTAACAATTTGTCTGCCTAGCAGTTTTGGTAAACGGCATTTCATTAAAAAAAACCTCATGACTAACAGGCCACACACGCGCTGCACACACACACACGTCCACACATGCACTCCTATGCCTGTACTACACAGTTATTCTGTTTGATATGCCCGGGGTCACGTCCCCTTTGTTACAGTCACAACTATCGCCACCACTGCGGCCATGTCAGCCTGATCGGACTACGTGTGGGTGACCTTTGTCTAATAATTTATCGCGGTTTATTTGATCAAGGGCCGAATCGGTGACTTGTGAGGGTGACTCAACACTAGGCTCAGTTTGAGTAATTTTTTGTTGTTATGCTTCGTGGTCATGCCTTTTCGATCTTTGCTGTCGGCGTTTTCTGGAGTTCGAGTTCGTCTACTGGCAAAGCGAGTTTACGAATGCACATCGGAACAGATAGGGGAGGGTAACACTGAAGTTCGCGCAACACGCTAGGTGCTTTTGCTATCCTCCTGGACACCTCGCCAGCACGATTCCACAAACTGATGAGTTCACATTATTCATGGAGGTGAGTTGGTGAACAGCCTGAAGCAACCTGCCCACAACAACACAAGTGGGATCAGGGTGAAATTAATCTTGTTAAAATACTTTGAAGATGCAAAGTGCATATCATGCCTATCATTCCTCTGTGTTTCAGAAACCACCGCTTTGTGAGACACGTGGGTTTCCTGGTTGGAATCGAGACAAGATTAATATCACTATACCTGTCAAACAATGTCCAAGCACCATTTTTGGAGTTTGGAAGCACTAGTTGCGAGACCTCTGTTTTGATTCCCATGTGGACCGAAGGAGTATGACCGGTTCACAGATCTCTTAGCACCATCTTTTAAAAGAGCTATAGAAACAAAGTTCGAACATAGAGGCTTATTCAGTTTGAAAAAATTTAGCTAATAAATTCAGCGCTTGCCTACAAAGAATCACTGAGGATGAATTCAGGAAGTTTGAACGTCATGTCTATAGTGCTTTTAATTAATGAACTGAGACTAACAACTTTACGAGAAAGTTGTGGTACTCAACGTTTCATCACTATAACAATCCATTATTTCGAAATCGTTGGGAATACCATAGCCTATCCTACTGTCTCTACCGTCTGAAGGTGAAATGGCTAACTTGGACCAATTAGATTTCTCCTCACAGTGCTCAGCTTATCTCTCAAGTCACCGTGACAGGCTGTTTACTCGTAGACCATCCTTCTCACAGGTAATCTCACCTACCTCTCTGTCAATTGTTCCTGAATAAGTAACACGTGAATTATGCACAGTGCTAGAAGATTCTTCCAATCAAAATACCAGTTACTGAAAGGAAATGGGTGGCACATTATGATGGCTGGAATACCAAGCTTAGTTGTCTACTTTTCGGCTAGTCTGTCACACAATTCTGTAGGTATTGCGACTTCCGCATGCACTTACTATACGATGCAGTATTCTTGTTACCGGGCGATTCACCTTATCGTTGGAATAATAACTATCTTCGACACTATTCACGTGATCTGATTTGTGCCGTCCACGTGAGCTGGAATTGTTCATTCCTGGCTGTCGGCAATGGAATGTAGATGGAGATTGGGGCGAATCCTGTGGAATGACGCACTGAGGTCCGCCTTGGGACACTACGGGTCAAAGTGTCGAGTTTAGAAAGGATGAACCGAACCATCCGGTCATTCAAGACGACGGGGGTGTCACATATGTTAGAAGGATGAGGTAATGGTATCTTAGATAATAGCAGACACCATATCTGGACATAATGGAGGACCAATAACCGGTATTTGAAGTAGGAATGAGTTCACAATGCGGTATGACAATCGGAATAAAGAGGGATTGAGTTATGAGGTAGTAGGGTGGGCTTAGCCATAAACGGCCGGTCCAGCTACGACATCCGGATCAAAGGAAATGGTATTTCTTGACCAGTTTAGCTTGTGTACACATAATTAAGATTTTATTAGTATACGGTGGCGACAGTCTCAGCTGTACACACTAGGCGTGGTCTCATACATTAGATCACTTTGCACGGTAGGCTGTAGGACACTTCGGGCATTTAACTGGCTACACCTTGATGTCTTGTATCGTTTTGTTGTGTCACACTGGAACTACGGACGGAGTTAGTTGAACCAACCGCCACTACCACGCCAACTAATGGCCACAAAATTTAAACACAGCAGTTTCGAAGAAATTTCGTATCACTCTGAATGTTACACGATGTTTGACTGCATTCCTGAGTTGCTTGCATTGGTGCCTGACCAAACATTCTTTCAAAGAGGTCAGAATATCTTCTGCGGAACAATTACTTGTTTTGATTTGCGCACACCTAGTGGGAATTTTCACTGAACAATTGATTAGATTATTGGTCGTTTATGATCGATAAGCGTTTGATACGGTGTTGGACACAGTTACTAGGACACCTCAAATTTTTCTAGTAATTTTCAAACGGGACAATATGCATATTGCTATATATCCTCGAGAAATCGGAGCACATGCAAGTGTATGATGTCACTTAATGGGTTTAGAAGCAGCATGTTTCAATGAACTGAATCGTGGGTGGTTAAAAGTAGAATAAGTGTACGAGTAAAGGATATATCTGGTTCCTGTATGAGAAGTGTAGAAAACTGATGAAAAAATTATTCAAAATTATTCAGTAAGCTAGTGAAAGCATTCTCCCTTCTCGGATTCAGTTTGGACGCCTACATTCATTTAGTCACTTCGGTGTGAACTTCAAAACTAGCAGAAATATACCTTTACTTCTTGAATGGTCTGTTGCTTCCAGCTGTTCAGTGCAAGTTTAATCCGTGGGATTACAAATCCTATTCACTCGTTGTCCTCTTCATGATATATCAGTTGAATAGCTTCTGGGAGGTGTATACGAATGTAGGTATCATTTTCTTGTCACAAACCTAACAAATTTCGTTCACGGGTGTTCAAGTCCCCGATAAGTGCTGAGTTAACACACCTATTTTGGGTCGCCAAATTGTGTTCTCTTCAAAACCGGAACGTTTTACGCAACGTAGAAACATTTGCGGTTTGAGTTTAAGTGTGCATTCTAGAGTGATTGTAATGTTGGATAGAAAAGGGAACTTCGCTTTTTAACGGTTAATATAGTGTTATTGTAAAATGTCCCTGGGTTCTGTCTTCAATTCTGTCGTAGGCATCCACCTTAATGGCTGATTACCATACAAGATCAAAATTTCGGTTTGATACAGTAGTCAGTTTTGCTTCCATTTGTTGGGAGACCAGAGGTGAGTTGTTCCCATCCAAAGCTAAATTAACAGACTATCGATGGGTTCTACGTTTTTTTACGATGACTCTGTCAGTGTTTATGGTGCATTGTTAAGAATGTTCTTAGAACCTGAGTTTTCAAACCTTGAAAGCCGCTACTTTTTTGCCACGCAATAGCAGGTAAGCTTGGTTTAAATTGTGATGCTTTGCGCCTGGTGAAATGTCCTACAGATTGGCTGACTTGTTTTTTGTCTGAAAGTACACGACGGTTGAATACGCATTGGAGGAATGAAAACGGGCTATTCATTCAAATTTCCATTTGACCTGTTGTGCAACGTGAAGACGGGCCAGACGAATGCTTCGCTGTTACTCGACCAGTTGAAAAGCTTGAACCAGTTTTGACTCACAATACCGTATACGCACAAATGGTCATTGTTGTTTTGCATTTATCATGGCTGACCGTGCGGACAATAGTAAAATCAATATTGCTCACCTCCCCCGCCTGGTTTCGGTGGTATCGCATGTCTATCATAGAATTCCAGACCACTGGCGATTGAGAGAACGTAAGCGTGCAGTCTTTCAAAGACGTTGGTGAAGTTGTTCCAACCGGATTGTCATGCCCTAACAACCGTACGGAACTGATGTTTAGGGCGGGAGAGGATGCAATCACCAATGAAGGTAGACCTGCTCTCTCAAGATAATCAGACACAGATCGTTGAAGATGAGCGTTTTTGGCTCAGGTAAACAAATGAGAAAATTCATCAGATGAGGGTGCAATACAGATCGTTGAAGCCATCATCTTCGGTTATCTGGCATATCTTCATGTCCACAAAGTTGTTGCGTACTAGTTACATATAGTAAGCTGGCGGAATTAAAGCTTTTGAATACTTCTCAGTAGATAGTTGTTCGACACTATCTGTCTGTGTTAAATAACTGATCATTTGCTCCAGTTGTCCTGCCACATCACGTGGGACCACCAACCAATTTCGATGAGGTAGACAGAGTAGAACAAGACGAGATGGTCATTTCTTTGGCTTGTTTTACAATCACTTGTTAACGAGATCAAAGTGCCTTGTACTGTGCTGCACTGTTCAAACTGTGACATCAATTTACTGTCTACGCATGCGCTCTCCTTGCCAACAGAAATTCGTTGATAAAACACTGCTGCGATGAGCAGTAAAGAATTTTGGTTACTACGTCTTGAATAAGACTTCTAATCGATTGCACCTGATGGAATGGTGCAGATTTTCCACCCAACCCCTTTCGAATGGATTGCTTGCACTCGAGTTTCGCTCTTGTTAGAGTTTGTCATTGATGCCTACCCCTACAACTTCCTGGATTTGAACTCTGGCCGCACTTTCATGGGGCAATCGTATTGGTTATCGTATGCAAACGTTGGACCACATTTACTGTGATCAATTCTGAAGTCACTCACCTCTCATAGCCTGTGACGGCTCGGATTGTGAGCACTACCTACTGGGGACAAACATTGGCCATCTCATCCCGGTGTTTCGGAGGGTTGTATACGTCGACTGTACAAATCGTTATCACACTACTGTAACCATCGATTGAACCGAGAATCTGTTGATTTGTGTTCACGTTCGAACGTGGTGTCGAACTAACGTTATTCTCAGGTTTCTTCGAGAGATAAGACCCTGTTACTCAATCCCGTGGTTTTCAGTGAAACTACTGGATCCGTTTCGTTTTGAACCGTTCATTTTTTGATCGCATTATGGAATTAAATCAGCAATCGTGACCCCAAAAGACAATTAACCTGCGAAGCTCTTTATTGCACGAAGTCCTGTACAGGTTACACTAACAACATAGCACCACGAACGTGTACACTCATTTGCATGACTGACATGTATTCACACACATTGGACAGCAGTACATTGTTGTTCGTCCCGGTGGCACGTCCCCCATAGCGCGTACACACTTCCAATAATCGCATCTGGTCCATCTTCTTCCTGGCGTTGACACTTTCTCTCTATCTCCCGAATCGTGAGTAGTATACTACCCGAAAACGAATCTGCCTATTATACAGCATCATCATCATCATCATAGACAGCTATACATCAGCGGTTCATACTAATGCTTAACTGGCTTGACTGGCCTCTTTTCACGCAAATGAACATCGAAATGATTTGGGCTTTCGGTTTGCACAGCGAAGGTGAAGTCGCTTAATTCCATGGGTTGTACATTAACCCCTAAAAGCAACCTTTTCTTCTCGTTTGAAAATAAGTATGAGCTATTTCCATCAGGACAGGTTAAAACACTGTCAGAGCATTTTCCCCTGTGTGTGTGATGGTTAAATCTCGGTTATTCAGCTCAGGACTGATTCTTTGCCGTGTTATATAGCTAGCAGCAGCCACCAGTATTTACGTTCGTTTCATATTGTGTATCGATAAGGGTGTTACCTGTTGGAACCTGCCCTAAGAATTCACTGAGATGATACAGAATGGGGAACACCGTGAGAGGGTTTACTTACACTGATCGTCTAGTACAGCCGTGACTCTTCTTCATTCGCTTCCCGCTCATCATCAGTATCAAGATAATGTTGTTCATCACGTTGTTGTGGATCACAGTTTCCTAAAAACTTTGGCTACCCATTTTCTTCGTTTACTTGATCGAAAGTTTTGAATGGCCTACAACCTCGGTTTGATATACAACACAACGTCTACTTGTCACCAACTATTCACGCCAGACAGTTGTTCACTTTCACGCCGCCGTGTTACACACATATGGGCCCGATCCGGCATTAAGGCATGCATGTGTGGATCGAACTGGTTGTCTCTAAAGTAATGAGTGACTCCCACTGGTTCCGAATGTCCACCATATCAGTCTCATTACCTGCGAACAACCTTGTAAACTGGGTCATTTGCGAGTTCGGGCCGGTAATTTTACTGTTCGTAATAAGTAGATGGCAATATCGCGATCACTATGGTGCATTTCTAAGCTAGTATTGTTGAGTGTATCTGTGGTCAGATGGTTAGTTGAGTCTGATAGCCAAATCTACCCATCCTAACAACTCACCCTCACTCTCTGTCGTTACCATGACTTCCGGTGATGTTTTACTATCCGCCAGTCTGCGTAGCGTTTATCTGACGCGTGTTGATGACGTCGCATGAATACACGTATGTGTAGATGGTCTCGTCCTATCTCTGATCAACGACTTTCTTTTTGTTTATGCATGTGTACGTAGTTTTTATCTGCTTATCATCTGTTCGTGCGCGTTTCAGCTTCCTTGACCTTTATGTTTCGCTGTTGCTCTGTGTATGTTTGTTTGTGTCTGCGTGAGTCCATACTCAGGCTGTGTGTTCAGTTGCACCAGGCCCATGTTTCTCTGACGTGTTTGGTCATGCTCAGTGGGACCTGGTAACTGCTTTAGTTTATTCGTCACGCTTGGGTGTCAGCAGCTCTGTTGGGCAGATTTAGATCAGGACAATTGTCATAACGGTCGCCCGACACAGTAGTCAACCCAATTATGCATACGGACTGCCAGCTGTTCTGCTTTCCGCTGCAGTTTGAATGTGTACGTTTGTCTGCCTTTAAGTGACTTGAGCCGTTTGACACTAAGTTGGTACTCGTCAAAACGGTTACAGTACTATTGAACTTTGACCTTTAACCGTGAAAGCGCACGTGCCCGCATTGTGTACGCATGTCTGCACGCGTGATTATGGCAGGCGCATACACACCTAGTTGCACGTGCGCATATGCGGCCGTGCGCAGACATCACGTCAACCGAGTACGACGTACATCATATCCGCTCCGAGCGTGCATAGTCGCTGCGGCGAACAGCCGGCTGACTATGAGTTATTAGGCTAAGGGTTTAGGTGATTCTGTGTTAGTGCGTCGTGTAACAGGCTGTATCGTGTGCGTGCATGTGTTTGCGCATTGTTTTGCTTTCACGCTCTCAGGATGGATGCCCACGGGCTGAATATTGCTGCAGCCTAAGTGCCGCGTACAACTTTCAATAAGCCATTCAGAATTAGAATTTTATGATCCGACTAAGCAAGGACTTTACAGATATCTCACTCGTAGCCCGGTTGTTTGATTTCAAGATGTACTTACCCTGATATTCATTGTTCAAACTTAGACGTGGGTTTCATGGATTAACTCTCGTTTCATCCATCTTATCATCAAATTAAAGTTTGTTCTCATCGTGGCTATGTAACACTTAAGCAACAATGTTGTCAACCGATCTGATGTTATCGGTCTTCGTTGTGATATGGACTAGGAAGAAGAAATGAATTATGTGGAACTTCAGATTACTCGGACCTTGCCTATTTTTTTGTCTGGCGCTAGTTGGAGCACACTAGTGCGCTGCACCTGGCGATGACGTGCGCCTATATGAAGGGCTAACATACACACATCTAGTCCAGTTGGCTAACCCTCGATAAGGTCAGCTCCGGTCTTTGTTCTGTTCATTCAGGTGATAGAAATTCACGCGGGACTTCAACCGACCAGTTACTTTTCTCGAGCAAAAGTGTGCCTTGACGATGAAATTACTAAACAATACGGGAGGACCGTTCAGTATATATTCTTGTTTATCCGTCTAAAATTCAACTAAAATTGTGTACGTTGACGTAGGACAACAACGTGCATCGACTAACAAGCTGGTGGTTAGGTTTGACAGAATATATGTAACTAAATGTGTCGCAAGTACCCATAAGCTCTGACAAAACCGTGAGTGTTTCATACCGCTAGCTGTTGAATGGAAGGTTAAGGAATCCTAGCCAGAACTAGTGTATTGCCAAAGATTTCTGATGGGTTGTCAGGGATTACGTCAATTTAAATTGAAAATCACAGTCGATCGCAGCCTCGGCATTCACTTCCAACCAGCCGCTTCTGAAACGGGATACTAGAATCATGTTCTTGTTAGAGTTCATCAGTAACGTACCTCCTTGCATCGGGGAAACTATGCGGTCAGTTCGGAAGAAAGTTTGCATACAATCAACCCCAGTGTAGTTGGCCGATGATCCACTCACCTTACATGAGGTGTTAGAAGCTTAACCGGAATAGACACAGACGGCTTGTGTTGAGACCATTCTAAGTGGGAAGCAAGGAAGGTGTCGAAATGAGCCAATTACTTACAACGAGGTAATCTAACTTCATTCGTGTAAGCACTGGGAGAATTCCCAACAAAGCAAGTGAATTGTTGGGGCTCGGGCAATAAGAATAAATGAAAAAGTAACGTTTGTGATATTGACCGGCGGAAATGTGTTTAGAAACATTTCTTCATCTAAATGTTGAGTTTGATTGGCTTGTTTCATCCTATGGTGTGACTTTATCCGAATGTTATCAGAACATAGTCGATGACGAATACACGTCAGAAGTGTAAAACGCCAAGTGTATTATAGGAAATCGGTTCACAATTAAAGTCTCAAGCTACAGACTAAGGGCTGCGAGGGCCTCAGCCCAGGAGACGAACCCGATGTACGGTGGTCAACATGACATCATTTCTCTGCGCCATCATCATCTGTCCACCTTGCATCTCAGCGCAACTGGCCGCGGAATCGGCAGAGAGTGTTCGGTGTACCAGATGACTAGCTGACATCCCCAGTAGGTGCCCCAAACATCTAGGCCGCTGTGAACTTAAGGATTGAACGAAGCAACCAGCTTGGGAATCATCAGTAAATACCCGCTTCCTTACCCCTTCGTCTCTTCCTCGTTGATGCCACCCGATGTAGGCGATCGAACGCAAGCATCAACAGTCAAATTCCTGAAAACGGTTCATGTCTCATACCCTAAGAGCCAAAGTTTCACAGCTCTCACAGCGTCCTTATATATGGAACCCTTAGGCCTCAAAAAAATGCCTGTCTCACTGAAAGTATCTTTGTTTAGCGAGTACAGCCCTAGCATTAGAGATACAAGCTTCCGTTCCATTTCAATCATCACCACCGCCTCCGCTGATGCAGATTCCAAAGTAAACAAGTCGGTCAACAATCTCCCCAACCTCATTATTCAACGTTAAGCCTGCGTAATCAAAGCAGTCCTGTAGAATCACTTTAAAGTTTAGGGGGTGCGAAACGCATTCCGAAGTGTTTATCAGAACGCGGAATAGCCTCTAGAATTGTCTGTGCAGCCTGGGAATGATAAGAAAACAGCTCATCGTCAGTGCACTGAGGACCACCCAGTCGTCCATCTAGCAAGAGTACCACGATTGTATCTTGTGAGTAACACACACAATCCTCCATTAGTTTGTCCATGATAACATCAAACGCCACTCTTGGTGCTGAAACCGTCAGACATTTCGTGGTATGCCCTAATCTGAGCTGAAGTTTAGAACCAAAGCACCAACAGTAAGTTCACGTACTTGTTCAATACACCTTTGCGTTTAAATGACGATAAAAATGTATACCGATTCACCGAGTCAAACGTGCCATGATATTCATGAAGTGCGGCAATTGTTGGCCAGCGTTGCTTATGATACTGTTCCGGAATGTGGGAAGGAGTGAAAACGTGATCAGTGCATCCCTGTCCAGGACGAAATCCTGCTTGTTCTTCGCTTATGTTCGCCTCCCGAGCTGCAGTCAGTTGACGAAGTAAACCGGATGCCAGAATCATAGTGATGACTAGGGTCAAGCTAATTTTCCTACGGTTTTCGTCAGAGCGCCGGACTCACTTCTTGAAAATGGGAACCATTACCGGGTGAAGAACGTTTTTCGCCGTCAACACACGTTGAAACAACTGAGTCGAGACCTATATTAACACCTCATTACCTTCTTTCGAAAATCTTGGTCATCTGGATCAGCAACCCTATTACGTTCGAGGACCGAAATGCAATTGTAAACCTCGGTTTTCATAGATACTTCTAGGTGTGCCGATCAGGTTGCTAGATTGCATATCTGTGGCGATTACAAAGTAGTGGTAGGAGGCCAACCAAACTGAGCTTCAAAGTGCTCCGTTCGGTACTCTGAACTCCTGAGCTCATTAGGAATAAGCGGGCCGTCTGCCTCGCAGATACCTTCACATACAAATGGACCAGTAGTTTGAATAAGTTTGGGTCTGCCAATGTCTCCTGAAGAAACTACCAGTTCCTTTTCCTTAACTTTCCCCATTAGCCACGCCTCACGATTAGCTATCGGGCTACGCTTCAGCACCTTACTGATGTCCCTGCTAAACTTATTATATGAACTGCCACAAGGTATGTTCCATCTGGCTTCCAACAACTCAAGGGATTTCTCTGAAATCCAATGTTTGTGTAAGTCACGAACCACCGTGCCGCATGCAGTAGCGTCTGCTTCATGAATGGTCTGCACGATTCGGGACCACCTGCTACTAGGACCTTCTGGGTTAGAACTACTAAGCTTACATTCTAAGCTGGTTTGATATTTAAGATTTACCAACAGCATTGCTGCCAGCAGAGTCACTGCCCAGCGAAAGTAAGGACGAAACGTCAACTTACCAACTCATGGTCTGTATCCAAATGTTCCAATAAGAACGACTGTGTTTGAATGCCTATGCCGCAATCTAGCTGTGGATGACAGTGCACTAGGACCAGTACTTTTTCCTGAAACAGATGCCAACGTTCTTTCAAATTCCAGTATGGAAGACCGGATGACTGTGTTTCGTTAAGCTTCCACCTACTGGCCTGTCGAGCGTGAGTGACTGTTGTTATGATATTCACACAGCCCAGTTTAGCTCAGTGGGTTATCAATGTATGCAAGCCGTCACAGAGAGTCAAGGTCCAGTGTAGTTTTGCCGGGCTTTCTGCTTACTATTTCGTCAAATGTAGGCTTATGCGCCTATGGCCTTCCGAACATATGCCACCAGAAAACGGGGATCTGAAAGGAACTCTCACGGTTCACACTCACTGTCTATCTACAAACAGATACGGTGTGTGCATCTTGCTAGCAAAAGTGCGCTATTCTCATACACTTACTGCGTTTTCGTCTAAATGCTGAAAATGAATAGTGTTATCACGGACGTATTAACTCACTTTATATCACGTTATCAAAATGCACAGTGGGTTCCTACAAAATTATGGTGAGATGTCAGACGCCTTAGGGAAAGAGAAATCGTTAGGATAACTTAGTTATGGGGTCACCAATGGCATGAACCGCCAATTGTAGGCTAACAGTGACCATCACAATCAGCAGACTGTTGACTCATCTTTTGTTTACGAAATAAGGGTTGTTCGTTTGTAGTTTTGTTCCTCTATAAAAACAGGTCGTCTACCAACATGACGGATGTATGCCCTATTGTAATCACGCAGAATATAATGCGTTTTTTGCATCCAAGTCGAAAAATGTTGATGCCCTTTGATATCGATGTTTCACGAATCGTCTCGATAGTACCATAAAGGTATACTGAGTACATTCTTTTGAGAATCTTACCGAATAATTTGCTTGGCTTCCCTTACTTTGTTTGTTTGCATTGTAACATTCCTTACCCACTTCTTAACGTGATGACACTGGCTTCACTTGTGAGTAGGAAAGAAATTCTGATCATTGCTGTACTAACGCATCACATCCTAATAAGTTTCGTAACCGTGATGATATGTGATTATACAGTGGAGTATCACAAGGATTACCTGTCTCAGGATGATCTAAGTCCGAATCATCTAGGTCAGAATGGATTGTTCTGAGAGGGATTTCCCTCGATAGGAATTTGTTCTGGATGAATTGGATTGTCACTGAATCCTATGAACTACGACTGACGATCGTCTGACCGTTCAACTGAGAACGAATCGTGGCGAGCACAAACCCTTGAAACGTAATTTTGGCACGAGTAGATTTCTTCAAATGCATACGTGCTGTCATGCCTTTTCAATTACTGTATTAAATATCCTGTGTGTATCCTTCAATACAGTCAGTTGGATAGCAGTTCGTCCTCGTAACCAATCCGAATAGTGAAGTATTCTGAGTTATCGAGACTTGTGCGTGTAGAAAAAATTATTTCGAAAAGAAACGTCAGACTGAAGTTCCCTTCTTGTTGCGGCTTATCCATAGTGAAAAATTCGTTCCAGATCAGCAGTAGTTCTCTGTTAGTTGGTACCGCATTACGTCATTGGCCACTGCGTCGTATTACCTAGTCGTCATATCTAAACAACAAGCCACAGTCATCCCCTGAGTATCACTCAGGTTGCCAGGTCATCTCGATATGAATCACCGGAAAAGTTTCTTACCCAGTGTGTCTAGTGGAAAATTTTCGCTACATCTCTTCATTTACACACTACATTTGATTGAATTCTAAGTAAAACTTGTTGGTTTCAATTTAAACTCGAACGAACCTGTCAAGTACACTACTCGATTTACTATCGGAGGTTTCTTCGGTTGGTATACAGGTGGTGGCAAGTAGCAACCGGAAGTTTCTTTTTCGTGGATAGATGGACTAGTGCACCACTATCAGATTGCTCCGTCTATATATATTTGTGCGTGTATATTTGTTGGCTCATCATCTGCCCAAATATGCCTATACACCTCTACCTTTCCTAAACCCACAGACGTTTGTACGTTTGCCTGATTAATTATTTCGCAGGGAGATATATTGTGTTAGAATCCTTTTCATAGTTCTTTCTTCAAGTATACGATTGTACCAAAAGTATGGGTTACGAAAAACATTACACACATTCGTCATTTCTGCTTCACAGTGCTGGGTTATTTGAATTGGAGAGCAGAGGTGTGACAGTCTCTTTGGACACATGTGGGGTAGATTCGCTGTTTTTTAGCCATCGAAGGTACCTGACATCGGTCAGGTGTACTTTGATATGCTATTAATGTCCATATTGCTTGTTCTTCTTTGCAGTGTGTTACGGAACAGATTAACAGGGATAACGGTACACGTCGTTCAGTCGGTACGACATAAGTGCCTGGCTCTTGTTCTCGTTTCGCTCCAGCCTTATGTGCGTACATTCTCCAGTCCATGTCGATCCGTACTGAATACTAATGATTGTTTGATTTCCACATGACTACATTTTTCTCCCGGCTTTACTAAATTGACCGTCACGTTCCAAGTACCGTACATGGTTAGAAAGCAAGAAAAAAGTAGTAAGTGCTAGTTAGAATGGGAAATGGCGAGGTCTTGATTCCTGTTTAATAGTGCATAGTTAACCCACCTTTTGTTAAGACTACCGCACCAATTCTGATACGCCGTTAATAGGCTGCGCGGTATATTCTTCATTTGTCTACAAGTATACCTCCGAAACCGTCTGTTTCATGCACGAAAGTCTCCGCTCTTTCAATAGTCCTTGCTAGTCATTCGATCAAAGCGACCTCAAAGATTTGTCATGAGATTAAGATCATATGATCGTACGGATTAAAAGTGGTTGACCAACGTCTAAGTTCCGTACAAGGTTCTACCATTAACCCTAGGCATTAACATCATAAGGTATCCTTTCCATACAGTTTGGCATGTTCATGAACGATAGCCGCACTACTTTTCGTTGATCAGACGATGGTCGATAGGTGGGCTGAATCATGATCACCTAATAACACGGGAGTTATTTGATATTATTGGATTATTCACCGTAGCATGGTTACACGCGTACTCTTCCACCCAAATTCTTGACGTAAAAGCTTGATTCTTCAATACAACTCCCACGTTCCAGTGGATTGCTAATTTTGTGGTCCGCATGGAGTAGCCTGTCGAACTCAATGCAACTATGCTGAGATGGGTGAACGAGTGCTGGTCACATGTAGGTTGGGGTAGAAAATCATGGCTGAAGAATGATTGGTAGTCACCAAGATACATGTAAACAATCAATACCACGACGTAAATATCGGTGGACTGTATTCATCTTCGGTGAGTAGTTGTTTAGCTAGCGTAAGTGTGCAAAACTACAGGTGCAGGACCTGAACAACCTGCTTTATGTTCGTATGATCGGTGCTGGCCGGATGCTTCAAGCTATCCAGTACATTTTGGTGCCCCTCTGTGTGCGATAGCCATCAAAAATAACGGCATTGGCCAACCGCACACATATATGTGTACTTCCGGTAATCATTAATGAAATTGGTGGGTTTGACGTACTTCAAGTATGTGGATACACAGATTTATGACCGTTTTCATACATTTTAAATCACGAATGTCATCATCACCTGAAGGTTTCACAATACTTCTGATCTTCAGTCCTCACTACAAGTGTTTACTAATAACATCTGTCGTTCTGATTGGTCTGACTAAATCCATCTGTGCATAAAGGTTTATTGTGGTGGCTATGCATCATTAGACTGTATAATTCTTCCGGCGTACAGGTGACCGAGATGCGACTTATCATTTAAGGACGCTTAAAGCAATAAGATCGCAAAAAGCACTGGTTTTAACATGTTCTAACATACGTCTGGTCAATCTACGGGGTCAACCTTTAGAGTGTTGTTTACGCGTTTGGTTATCGTGTGGTCTGAAGCGTTTTCCTATCTCGTGATGCCATGGTTAAAGTTACTCCAAAGCCTTGGTCTCCATCTTGACCTTGTAAGATGGTGCTGTTCAATCTTGTCTCTTTAACCAGTCACCACATGTTATCGGCTGTACGTTTGTGAAATGAAAGGTCAGTCTCAACCCTGGTTGACCGGTGACCGGGGGTTGTTTTCAGCCCACAAATCTAATTAAAGCAGCTTGTTGATGGTCCTTAATTTGTTTTGTTCAACATGATGGTGACTAAGCCTTTTTGATGGTCATACACACGTTGCCCATGCCTTCAGTACGATTGTCATCAAGCCTGCGACTTTCAGTTTACTTACATGTGTCCACACAACCGCGTACTTCTGACTGCACCATGGACATGTACGGGGCACGATATACCACAGGCATCTTGAACGATTTCAATTTAGAAGGGTTCACGGGCACATGCATCATCTACGGGCTTTCTCTAATTGGGTCCGTTGGCTTACTACTTTTTAAATATCATGATTCCGCATGATTTCTTTAGGGCATTCGAGTTGCGGGTACAGTAAGTTGACCTTATGAAGCATGATTTCAAGGATGACCGCCTCGTGACAGAGCTCGATCAAAAATTGGTTCAATTAGATGTTTCTTGGCCTAACCTCCGGACTCATGTTTCTAGTATTTCATGTTCAATACCTGAGCCATTTTGAGAGATCGTTGCACCAACCTCTCAAAGCTGTATACCTCTAAGCCGATTCTCATTGGTCACCGATTATGAAAGCATTCATCGTTTATCTTCCACAACGAAAATAAAGAACACGGCAGTTTCCAATGTTCAGTCCACACTTATCATAAACTGTCGTGAGCAAATCAAATGACGAGGGTCAGTTAGTCGTCTTGGGTCTGACATTAAAAATGTATGATTGTGGCTCTCGACTCGCTACACTTTTATCTAGTTCTGGCTACCGATCGTATGAGTCACCTAAGCTAAATTTCGGTTACCTTTTGACTAATGGGTTTTTACACGAAGTCCCGGGATATGCCTCTGCCACTTCAGATTGGACATCGTGCCCTGAACCCCATAAACAGATGGACAAAAGTGAACAAGGCAGTCGTTATGAGGTCCTTCTGAAACAAGCAACAATTTGAGTATAACGCGACCCAAACTCACTTACGATGCATTATCGGTCGGTCAGATATACGCTGCCATTCTGGAATGATGATGCTGATGTTGAAGGTGGCAGTAGTTGTTTCTTTAGTCAGCGTAACTGACGGTTTGATCCAACAAGACCGGCGCACTCCTTCCAGATGACCAGATATCAACTAATGCTCTTCCACCTAACTTTCAGTGGTGAAATCCTGAATGAATGCCAGATACTAATCAACCGCCGAGTTTTGTTATTTAACTGTCAGCATGCCAAGCTCGATAGAATTGTGCTGAGTCGAGGGAAATAGTGGGTGAATGAACGCGCGGTTTTTCACCGAAGGTCATATAATTCATCGGTATCAAGAAATAAACAGCAAGCGGCAAGCAACAACGACAAACCGCCTCACTCAATCTAGGGCATTTCGTATTTAATCCGAGTACGTATAAGATTATTGTGTTTTGCGATTGTGTACCTCGGCTTTTTCATACCAGGTACGGATCAGCTGACGGATGACAACTGTTATTGCCCATTTTTGTGTTCAGCGCTGTAAACCAGCTTTGTGGAAAAAACCATTCACCGCTTGTTACAATCCTGAAAGACTGAAGTTACTACATTTTTTGCCGTGGAAATCGCAACGAAACCGTTCATTTTCTTATCACTTTTCTCCCGTACCTCACCGGGCTTGAACACACCTATGGCGACAAGCTTCAGTGACAAATACGGACTATTGTAGTGCATGTGGGCTATAGAACAAATTTCCTTCGGAACAGCGCTTTTCGTAAGGTCAGACATAAATATATTTAACAATTGGTCAACGTTCTATCATCATTCTGAAATTTGAACTGTTAACTGGGCGTTGTGTGACCACTTTTATAGTGGTCTTGTAACGTAACAGTTTACTTTCTTCACGACACTTTTCACCTGAACACGGTTCAACATTCTGGATATTTCACCAAACTTCCATCTGTTATCCATTTTCTTTCCTTAGACTGGCGATGTCGATTAAAGCGCCAACATGCCTTCACACCGTGCATGCGGTATTCGGTGTACACCGATTGGTGTTCGCATACCGCGCACAGCCCAAGCCCCAGAGCAGTGCTAGAGCGTCGTATCCCGAATGGATCGCTAGCACAATTGTATGGGAGACAGCTGACGCACTTGCTGGGTTCTCGAGTCTATACTACCCAAACTCTTGGCACGTACATTCACGAGGCCCGCACACGCATTTATCCGCCTCTATGCGCGTCCTGTTTGTTTACACCATCTGCGCCGGAGCCCTGGTCACGTGACCGCGCGCTGCGTACGCCTGTGTATGTGCTCGTGCGCTGGCTAGCCGTGTTTATGCGGTGGTGTCGCCAGCGTACTGGACGACGAACAACTGTAGCGGCTGGCACTACCATAGCACTAACTCAGCAACCGAGCCGAGCCGTGTGTTCGCTCGTGTTGGGCAGACCCGTGTCCACCCTCGAACATGCGCGCGGACACAGGTGATTGTGCAGCGAAACCGATCTTGTTTGATCGGCCAGGCCAATCAATGACTCAAACAAGCCGGAGGTGTAGCCATGTTTACCAAATCAATTACCATAACTGCTGCGTGTATGTGCGTACATGTGTCCACGCTTTCCGATTGGTTTGCTTGTTACAGCCGCTTGTCTAATCGTAGGTGTTGACAGGCCCTCACTGCAGTCAGTAAACAATGCGTTGTAGAGTGAGAGAGCGAGGCTCCGTTTGTTTCACTTCGGTTTGTACATTCGAGAGTTATGTGCGTGCGATCTCGCATACATCGCTACATGCGTGTATACACATATCCGCTCGTGTTTACCGTTACTCACGTTTATTACATGGTAAAAGTTTGTTTAAATCATGTATACACATGTATACACAAACAAATCACAACGCGTGTACTTCTCGTTCTGTCTATTGGCCTTCCACTTCGGCAAACTAAACGACTGTTATTCATGGTTTAAATTGCACGATATTATTTCCCCTCTTATTTAGATGCGATTAGGGTATATACCCAAAGTGTTCAAGCCTCTAACGGAAAGTTGTATTACCGGATCTATTCACTGCTGTCAAGCAGCGCTTGATGAGATAGGTTGCTCGAGTTCAGCTATCGGTTGTCGACCATCCACTGTTTTACCCACTGTTGGTCCCAGTATGGAAAGCCAACCATGCTATTCCTTGTTGTGTGTATATAGCTCTTGTCTGCACTGACAACCGAGGTACCTTGAAACAGAGCTCCCCCTACCAACTGTAGGTTGCTTTTGGTCCCGACCTTCTTGATTGCTAACATCACTGCTGCCTACGCCAGAGACTATGCGCATACGCGCAGTCATGCACGATAGTTTGGACAGGCGATGATACGGCTGCACGCAGTTATGCGTATGTCTCTTCACACGCGCGTGCACACACACGAATAATCTAACGGCGTCGACTGCTTCGCATTTCTACGGCAGCTGTAGTCGGAGGTTAGTGTGCGCCTGTCTAGGCAACGCTCAGGTCATCTAAGGACACTCTTAACTTTCGCCCGGCCAAAAACAGTGGGCGCGTGGCATAGACCCCTCTCTCTCAATCGCCATGGTGTCACGGTTTACGTACCTTCTCTTTCGTCATACCGTGTCAGGTGTTGTTCTAGCTCTGGCTTTTGTTGGATGGTACGAGTGGTCAATCCCCGCAAATGTTATTTTTAATACTTCGTTATTTTTAATGCGTTCATGGCTTTGCTAGCTTGGGCTTATTGTGAGACGGACTGTGTTCTGTCTGTCAACAGTGTAAGCAAGCTGCCTCAAAGGTTGCTTATGCTTTCTCATGGTTAGCCCAATTATTCATATAGATTGAATTCTGGGTGCAATCACCTGCATCCATACTATGCCCTTCCCAGTTCAAGATGTCCCGATAACATGTTCGCTTGTCCCGATATCAGTCTTCCACTAATCGACGTCAGTTTTAGAAAATTCAAACAGCTCTTTTCTTGTTGTTGTGCTTCACCCCATTAATCCAATCTAAACCGATCACTGTAGCACAACGGGATAGACTATGTGAGCGGAAGCATCACTCTGGAGTCTAACTCTGTGCGACAGCTTGGACTATTTGACCTTCTAACCAAGCTAGGTCAGTAAACGGCAACAGACGATTGGAGACGGAGAAGTGATGCAAACGAATCATACGCCTCCAATCTCTCTCTCTCCCTCGCTTTCTCTCTCACACAAATGCCTCAGTAGTGTACAATGAGCAGTCGCTGACCACATCCAGCCGGAAACAATAGCTTTGTAAATCCTCACACCATGTTGGGACTCCTAGACGATTTGCTCCGTTCCCACAATCTGGCCTGCTGTGCTAGTGTTACCTGTTTACATTCTGTCAGATGGGCGATGAAAAGTCACTATTCTCATAGAAAAGTGATATCGGGACGTTACAAAGTGGAAAAGATGTACCAATTAATGACTTGAGAACAACAAAACATTACAGTCAAGTTCTACTATTCACGGTTTCAGTCGCCTCGAGTGAACTTCACCAGGATACGGTATAATTCAACTTGGACAGTGGGCTATTGAAATTTCACCGAAAGCTTTCTTTGGCTTGGCGACATCCGTGCACTTACATATAGTGTTGTTGTTACAGTTATGTATTTCCGGCTGCGCACCCGTCACATGAAATACTCTATCCACATAATACTACCCGACTGGACAGAATAAGAACAGTTGATTCTGATAGTTCACTTTGTAGCTGCAGACAGTTTGGTGATCCCTATTATGCAAACTTACGATAGGATTCCAAGGTAGTCAAAAGTAAGTTTGAACGTACAGCCTAGCACCTACGGGCTGAAATACACGAAACAGTTTAGCTTGAACACAACCATAAATAGGTGGAAATGAGCCAGACTTGCCTCATTTTAGTCAGTCTGCGTTTGCCTAGTCTATATGACCTCCCTTTCCCCAACAAAGTCTTGCAGAATCGAGCTAGTCGGGCGAAAAATGGTTGTGTTGTGTTCTGTTGGCTTGGTTTTTGTCACTGGTTCGATCTCCTGACGGCTGCAACCAAGAACACCGACTCGAACAGCATCCTCCTGGTTGAATAGTTAATTTGGCCCAGTGTTTGGTTGATTTCTCTTTCATGTACAGTATGACACTGTACGCATACTCACCTTACTTGCACAATACCTTAGTTTGCTTCTCTGTTTGGACAAGAGGATACACTACCGATGAACTTAGACACGTAATTTCAGGAAAACTTGGGAACAATCAGCAATTGTTTTAATGGTGACGCGTATTTAATGGGTGTTCTTTTCAGAGTGAGTCAGTGAAAATAGACGTTGCCCAATTCGTAACCGTCCAGCAGCTAACCGTCACTGTGTTACACCCCATAGAATATCGTAATAGTAGAAGTTTATAAGCAGCTCATTTATTAAGACATGTGACATCTCGTCAAGGCGATTCATCTGTTGTTGGCGGTAGTGATGGTGTTGAAGTCAGTGGTAAGTAGTTTTAGTTACCGAAACTGTTTTCGTCTTGGTTTCTTAGGGTAGCCTGTGCTTGTTTCGTTACCACATTATAGTCCCATTATGTGCCTTACTTGCGGACGCGCCATCGATGCCAGTGCAGTGTTTGAGTGACGTCACAATTCATTGTTAACCGGTACAAGTCCCCACCTACGCCCTCCCATCTCTGTCCTCTTCTCACTCTGTCCAACCACACAATCGCCATTTCACTCGTGCGCCCTGATGTATGTGGTCCACTGGGACTTGAGCGTGCACAAACACACACACACACATTAGGGCGTAAATCTGTTTCCATCTTAACCTCTTTTCTATCGAGTTAACTCAGTTATGCCATAACGCACATGTTATGAAAACCGGAGTTCGAACATTCAGCTCTAAATAGTCTTTCAGGTGTATTGACTTTCAAATAGTGTGTTTAGTTTGAAAGTAGTAGAGCGGACCTACTGATGTCTATCGGGTCTGCCTAACACTTAGTCTGAGGGTGTGCCATGCAGTTCGCTTGGTCTGGTGTTCTCTTTCTCGGATGCCTGGCCACCGTGGAAGTAGTGGAGTTCAGGGTCATCCAGCTGACTGTCGAGTAGAAGGTGCATTCTCCTTGACCTGTTTGCAACATCCACCACCACCACCACACACACATTGGACAATTTTTGCCATCTGTGACATCATACTGTTATCCGCTTGGTGAATGAAAATGTGTTCACAACGTTGATGTGTTGTCCACAACGGTGTTCAACCAACTAGACTGATTATGCGACCAGCGCCGCAATCCATCGGCGTGTTTCTTGGACAGCTTCAAGATTTCTCTCGATAACCGAGTATACAAGACAGATTTGCTCCAAACCGTCTTAGTGCCGACAGAGCGTCTGTTGCACGATGCACTCAATTCAGCCGAGCTGTGGCAGCCGCTGGTATGGTTGGCCATTACTACTCTGTTTAGAAAGGCTGAGAGTTATCTCATACCATTTGAGAAGTACTAGTTAGAAACGCTGCCAGATGTGTTGTCTGTCGAAATAAGTGATTCGCCTACGTCATTGCTATTGCCTACATTCACATACAGAATGATCCCGTTTTCTGCCTTGACTTTCCCATCAACCACATCGCTTGTTACTATCTGCATCCAGGTGGTTCAGCGCCGTAAATATATGTGTATTTGGCCTTGTCGCTTGACCGCCACACAGTTTTTTCCACCACTCTTACGCTTTTAGCCTTCACAAGTTTTATCAAGGCGGAGCTGACAGAAAAAAGGGAAAGGTCAGTCGTCTGTACTGTGCTGTTTCCGTTTAAGACGTCCCCACCCATCGGGACAGTTGACTTTAACCTCTTGGTGGGTGGGTAACAGTTGTCATTCACCCAACCGTGGTTTAGATCGTGTGACAGTCACGGCTTTGTAACTGTACGTTTATTGTGAAGCAATAACAAGGCCGGTGTGGTTGCCGTGTGAATATCGCGGAAATCGGTCGTCCAGATGATTGCGTTTCAAGCCTGATAAGCACATCACTCACTTTGATGACCTTGAATTTGTGTAAAGAACACCATCTAATTGACTTGCGCAATGTTTGCTTTTACTAATGCCTTTTGCCTTACTGGTGGGTAGCTGGGTTGTTGGGTAATTTCGAGTTGAACGTCATTCACACTTGGTCGCAGTTTGGACTTTCGATTGACTTCCCAACCAGCTCTTTTCGAAAAGAGGCTCTATACCCAATTTAAATTCCTTTTAGAGTTCGTCGGCAATCAACACTCCTGCCATGTTAATGGCTGTCATTGTCGTTTTCTAATCCCATTTGGGCAACCGCATACTTGATTACCACAGCGCTGCAACCTACTGGTCAAGGTGCAGCAGAGAAAAACGACGACTCGGCGTATGGCAAATCAGGCGGTTTTCACTTGATTAGCTAGTCCAGATCACAGTTACCTTTGTGACTAGTGTCCTTCGACTTATACAGCTTGTGGCTACAGATTTTAGAAGATGGTGTTACAAGATTCTGTCTCTTAATCGCTTGCAAGTGAGTCGTTTGGTTTGCAAGCTATATTTACTGTTTGAACTTAGGTAACCATTTTTGCTCACCACGTTTCATCCTTCTTCATCATCTACAAACAAGAGCTGATTTTATGGCAGGCAAACAGCAGTGTCAACCATTAACATATTTCTGTCTGTTCTTGTGATGACTTGTCCACTGTATTCCGTTCACTATTACCGTCCACTATAATTTGATCGCTTTACACTGAAATAGCTCATTATGATGATCAGTTCATGTTCAGTCGACGTGAGGAGGACGATGGAGAAAGTTGTAAGAGTGAGTTGGTTTTCTGTATACGCTCCTGGAGGAAAACTTCCTCACAGATTTAGATAAGGTATGTCTTCTGGAATGGTATGAGGAAGCATATACTTAAGGACTAATATTTCAGCGCAGTAGGTTTGGCAAATAGCCTTACTTCTGGCGATCTCTTGTATACTCGGTCAACTACTGTCCCTCATGCTCGGTGATCTGCCTTCTGGTGTTTTCCTTCAGTAAACCTAATCTTTATGTGGCAGGTAGGATGACATCCACTAGCATCGATCGGATACATTTGTGTTCACTTCAGCCCGTGTTCGAGGAGTACATTACTATACAAAGACTGATTTGGACATCGTCGCATGACAAACTAGAGCTTACACGAGGCTGACGAACATAGCCGAGCTGATACTGGGTCAAATTGAGTTGTTGGACTGGCTGTCGATGTACATCTTTAGCGAGAATGCTGTTGACAGAACGTAACTAGGTCACATATCAGAAGTAAGAACTATCGTTTAGTTACTTTACTTACTGATTGCTCATAATTGAGCTAAGCTAAAAAGATTGTTTCACTTTTCTATATTATTGGCTACTTGGAGACAGGAATAGCTTCATTAAGATCGGGCTCCTTGACAATTAAATCCCATGTAGTGAGCGTGTTTTTCCACAGGGTGTACCCTAGCTCGACACCTACAATACCCCCTAGAGAATTGCTGGTTCGAGCCCGCCTTACCGCGACAACCGCTGTCTATATTTGGGCTGTCCGGTACTTCAAAGCCCTTCTCATACGGCAATAATCACTTTGTGATCTAAAAGGGGGAGTGCATTTCTTATCGCAGTGCCTCATGGTAAACAAAGAATTTTCCAGGTAACTTAGACCCTTCCAAAGCTCACTTCTTAATTAACATTAGACTGCTGTACACTGTTTAGTCAATCAACAGTGGATAGGCACCGTTACCCAGTTGCATTTTTCTCATGTAATTCGAGGACATGAAACTGGTGACCCGTTTGCGATTTCAGTAGACTGCACTCCATATCCGTGCACTCATCGTTGGCACCTGTGCCTCTTCTATTTTCTCGTTGAGAACATCAATCTGTGCACGCATCGATAGGTAAACATGCAAAGTACGAAAAACCTCTACAACGTAACTACTCGACCTCCCACAATAAAATCTTTGTTTGTTACCCAAAGTAAAATCTGATTTATTGACCTCGGCTTGCTGATTACCAGTTTGGATTTGAACCCACATGTGCTTTTGTCTAGCTAACCAAATACGACTGGTCTTTTCGTTTCTGTTGCCTCCCCTCGGCTGTCTGTTTGCTCAGTGGACTGCATAGCTCTTATCGGTGCGTAAAACATGCTTCCTATACATTCTTGCACATACATTAGGCCGTAGCAACTCGTATCTTGGCGATGACTACAATTTCGGTTTAACCATGAAGGTGTGATATCATAAGCAGTAAGACGTCCGAGACCAGGTAGTGTTACTGAGCCACTACATTAGAACGAATGGTTTTGCTGCAGTAACATGGCGCCCTCTGACTGTCATTACTCTGCATTTCTTTTTCTTCCCTACCCCTCTTCCCTCCATAGATGAACGGTTGAGATGTGGATGATGTGTACATGCCCGTCATAAGTGCTGCTGCATCTGCTTTTCGCATTAAGGCAATAGATAATGCCGTACAGCTCGAATCTATTCCATTTGACGTGACCGTCGGATTTCCGACCAGACAACCAGTCGACTGGTAAACCCTTCAGCCTACGTAAAACACGTGGTAGCCACTTTTGCCCAACTCAGTACAGCGTCTGCATGGGTGACACACGAGATCCCTAACGATGGCCATTATCTCCGCCCACCGTTTTTATATCAGGACTTGCTTACGGGTTAGGCATGTTTTTGTCATTCTGAATTTTAATCGTTTCCATGACTATGCTTCGAATGAGTTACACTGAATCGGTACAACCGTCATAGTTCCATTTTACTCTTTAAAAGAAAACTGAGATGTAAAATAAACCGAAAAGCTTGTACAACATACATCTCACCAAATTCGAGCTTCACAGCCGCTTTCGGCTCCAACTGTTTTGGAAATCTGATGTCATCATCATCATCATCACAGACAGCATTACATCAGTGGTTCTCACTAATGCTTAACTGCCACACAACCAACACTAATGCTTAACTGCCACACAACCATGAAAAGAAAGCAAACCGTGCAAAAAAAGAGAAGAGAGAAAAGAAGAGTGTGAGAAGGGACCTAACCACTGAGGATAATGTCGTCTATATTCAAACATTCGGCATCAATGTGCCTACACCTTGAAAACAAGCAATCAAACTCTGATGTAGAAGCTACACCTATCTGAGCTAATACCGTCGTGCAGTAGTTTTAATCCTACCGATTTATTCTGATGCCTCTAATCGGCAATTCCGAATGCTAACGAATAGAATACCATCGTGGAAAAATCTCCAAATAGTAGCTTTTGTATTCTAGTAGATTTATCAGTTATACTCTTCTAAGGGAAGTGCTAGACTGTTGTTTTGATCTTATCAAACCCTTGTCGCCGCAGGGATTTGAACTCCGATTCACAACCTTAGGGGGCGATTTGGTTAGTCACTTCAATTATGATGTTTTATTGGACAACACCGAATTCTCAATTCTTAACGATCAGCCAAATCCGCTCGCCCAAGGTGCTGAATAATCCCGAGGTTGGACGTAATAGAAAACACCAGCCGATAAACTTAGGACCACAATCTTCCAGTTAAGTCGAAATCACTGATTTCATGTAACCTGTTGTGCAGTACTTTTGTAGCTGGTGGACGATCCTAGTCCTACTTTCGACTGTCGAGTAGACTAAAGATGTGCACTAATGAGGAGCCTTAACAAAAGTGGAACAAGATTCTAGTTCTTCTTTTGGGAAGATCTATGTGGATTTAATGGCTGCAGTCAAAGGTGAATGTTATTCAACCCATGTCAGTCAACATCTCAGGAGACTGGTTAGTGAACGGTCGAGTGGTCTAATTAGTTGACTGATAGTGTGATTCGTTCATCATCGTCATTAGTCTGCTGGTTAGCAGCCATGTACTGTTGAAAAATGGACGGACGCAGTTAACATCTAGTAACCAGCTAGGACCTTAAGCGAAAAGAAGAACGTTTTCTTTGGACTTTCTGTGCTTTTGTGCACATCCACTCATCTCTTGCTCTCGGTCATCTGGTGATTATGGGTTATCCTTGTGATTTGCATTGCATCACCTAAATGGTTTCTCTTGTTTCACGGGCATATTGGTCAAGCAAGTCCAACCCTCTTGTGATTGGACCAGATCAGTCACCATCTCTTCCACCGTTTCGAATAATAACTTTTGTGGGTCTATGGGTGCAACTTGGAAACAAGCAGGACCTACACTACTTGATCTACGGATACCTGTTTTCTGCGCCAGGAGCGCAAAATCAGGCAATGCGGACAGCTTTCTGCCCTACTTGATATAATCCATTTGCCGAAGTTTGTTAAAAACATGTAAATCTTCACCGATATGCACAACCTTTTGGTAGAATGACAACTCTTCACGACTACTGGGGACTGTTGATTATGAAATGATCATTATTAGTGTCTTATGACAGGTTTGACAGTTAAACGGAACTTGTTCGGCTGCCCACCTAGAACAGAAACATTAGCCTCGAGTCTGGTTTTGTTACTCTTCATTATTCAGACCCAAAATTCAACGAATTTCCTCGTGCTCAAGGTCGAGTGGGTTGAACACTACTCTACTGACCTCATATTGGGCACGATCGAATTTTGTAATCATAATGCACAAGCACGATCCCTTACGGGCGGAGCTCAGGTTGTCTGGATTAGAGACATGATAAGCGTTCTTTATAACCCCAAGATCAAGGTGTCTCAGTCAAACGAACATTACCAGCTTCCGTGGACTTGCTTCACAAGGTTCGAATGACCAGTGACGTTCGTCTCACAAGCACAAATGTTAAAGTCTAACTCTTGGTGCGGTAAGGGATCTGTACTAGCAATGGAATGTAACAAAAACGAACCTTTAGTCTACCGGACTTTCCGTGTGTCTGAATTTGCAAGACGCGGTCCAATGTGAATGACACTCAGTTCGTAATATACTGGTGTCCTTCCTTGGTGAATATTCTTTTTTGTGCAAACACTACCAAGTGGTTGGGCTCTTGTGAGATGTACACTTCACTCAATACGGATTTGATCCAGGTCAGAAGACTACCACTATTTCGCAGAGTTTTACAGTCACAACATGTCATGCAACCAAATGGGTGATGTTTTTGTGTATTGTGTTCCATCTCTCGATAATGTGTGGCTAAACAGACCAGAGTCAAAGTCCTTCAGCCTTTATCTATCGACTGAATTGAACATGTGATTTTCTCCTATTCCGCCTCCCAATGAAAACTTTCACTCTTGTGATTTGTTTGTGACTTAATTAGAAATTTGGATGATGGTAGTTAAACACATCCTGATCAGCTTTTTGTTCTTCCTTTTGTCTGCCACATTTTTCTAGGCTGGTCGCCTCAAGTGGAATGTTTTTCTATGTCCTATGTATGCGACGATCGTCAATGTCATCAGCGCCATCACCAAGCCATAATGTGTGGCATTCATACCAATAAAAATAAATTCATGACTGAAAGGCACTCATTCGTACTCGTTGGGTGCATGTGTGTGGGTGTGAGTACGTGTGCGCAGTGTGGCCTAACACAATCCCGTTTGTGTTTTCATTGCACGTGATTCAACAATGTGGAAAGCATGATCACATATTCCACAGGTAATGGGATGCCTATTTTGGTAACTATGGCCAAGTCCGTGATTTGTACATTTTTATTCCTGTTGCTCTGTTTTTTCTCTCCATATGTGTGGAATCTGCGGCACTATCGATTTCGTTCTCTAGTGGTTTTTATGCATTTGTTGATAGTTATCTTCAAATCTAGACACTGGAGTGAGACAGCGACTTCCGCAGACAAATTGTGTTATACCCTTTTTCTACTAATTCCTGCTTCCTTCCAACCATCCTCACACAGTCAACTGCTACACGCGACTTTTGGCCGGAAAAAGTGGATGAACATCGATTGCGTATGCATGAGGAATTGAGTCAACTACTAGCTCCAAGCATTCAACTCGTGGTGGAATTCGCGAAGCGTCTGCCTGAATTTGGCCATCTGGGTCAGCCAGATCAGTTGGTGTTAATCAAGGCAGCTTTCTTCGAAGTTTGGATGGTGCAAGCTGCTCGTCTTGTATCCATGCCTGACCGCATCTTGACACTGGCAGACGGGAAGCAGGTGACGAAACAAGAGTTGGACTTTGTTTATTCGGTCAGTGAAATATAGTCTTTGTTCGTATCTTTAATATCTTGTGTCCTGTACGTCATTGCAACCGTTTTTGTGAACTAATCGTGCCCGATTCTGCTGTGTGTAATGAAGTTTACTTAATGAAACGTTATATCTAGTCCTAAAAGAGTGTACCACCACATCTTAGGTTTTGAAAAATCTTTGTTCGATAGCCTTAAGTCTTGTTTCTAGGCGAATTCCAAAGCTTGTCTGGGTTTGCATCTTGGTTCATATAACTAGTTCGTGTGAGTGGTTCAAGGTTTATAGAGCCGTTTGTAGGTGAGTTACGGGACCTAAGCAGCCGCGAGATGAAGTCAAGCTCGTGAGTTTTCGGCATGTGTGATGCATGGCTACCTGTGAAGCCTTTGTCCGTACACTGACGTCAAGATGGTTAGTCAATGGAATGAGATTGTACTATGACAAGTAACCAAAAGAGAATTGCGAGAAATGAAAAGCCTCTCAAATGGAAACGTTCAAAATGGCAGAGGTTATCGAAGCCACCCAGTGATTCACTTGTACCGAGCATGATTCTGACTTCCCCAGTTCGGTTTATGCAGTCTTACGCCCAACCAATAAACTTGCTTTGCACCCTGTGTGCGGCTCATTTTGATACGTTAGTAACCAAACCTAATCAAAACCTCAGTTTGAAATAGATAATGAAGAGTTGCTATGTGAAACGAAGTCTTTCGAATCGATGAATCGATTGTTTTTATGCTAATAGACGACGTGTTTGAGGATGGTGTGGATCATCCGGTAACAAATTTGTAATCGGGCGTAATGTGAAATAACAGTGGATCAACGTTTATTTGAAGTGCACTCGATTGGAGTGTCAAGGGCGAAACAATTCCGGTTCTTACCGTTAATGAACAAGTCACAGTTCATCCACACAAAAAAATGACAATTCACCATTATTGTGTGAAACACCTTCACAAACTGACATGCGACTGTGGCACCTTCTGCTGATGGTGACTGAAATAGAATAATATTGTGTCTCGGGATTCCAGCTTACCCGCAAGTTGACCTTAGACCCTTAGTGAACGTCACATGTATCTCTAAGCAATATACGAACTTCATTGTGAGCGTTCGTGGAACGAATTTGGACAGAACGTAGACGAAAGCCGGTCATTCACTTTACCGTTGGTGGTAACACATTTTTTTTAAAAAGAATAAGTCGCTTTCACAAACTCTGGTCATAGGGTTGATATCAAACAAACGATACGAATGTTAGGTGTGACGATACCCTCGAAAAAGAGTCAAACGGTAGCCTGTTTATCAGCAGACGGAGAGCTTTTCGGTTTCTCGTCTGATGGTAGACCATGCTGACTCATGTGAGCTTACTTTCTGGGAAGAGTTAATGAGGGATGGTGGTGTGAACCCCCGTTAAGCTACTGACCTAGTTTCGACATACATGAATAGGGATCCCACATTATTCCCCACGTTTATCGTCTAGATAATATTGCAGTTCTCAGGAACACTAGATAAATATTGCCTAAATAACAAATTCTCATGCTTATCTGACCATTCTCGCTCGTGCGATTCCTTGATAAGCTACCTTAAGAGTAAGTTATAAATTAACCTAGTGAGATCGCGAGAGTCAGCGTGTACTGCTCCAGTAACACTTGCCACGAGTGGGGAAGTCTGTAAAGTGTCACGAGTATCATGAGAAGCATGCTAAAGATCGAATGATAGAAACAGTATTCAGCATTCGGTAGTCCATCAGTGGGAGATGGTAGCCTGCAACTCTCGTAATGTAATGCAAACACGTATGTTCAACGTGATGTGCACCACTGAAGCAGCCGAATAATCTAGTTTGTTCTGTGGTATGTCAATCCTTACATAGTGAATGTGAATCAGGGGAACATAATTTACAGGCATGGATGACGGGCCTTTTAAACGAAACTTAATCGCACTACACTGCACACCAAGATCATCGCAATACACAAAACAGTACTTCAGCAGCCCACGCAAATGCGTAATTGACATCCAATCCTGAAGAGAACATACTCTGGCTAGGAGGGCAGAGAAGGAGAAGAGAATGGGACCTAGTTACCGAAAAATCCGTTATATCTAAACTGAAACATTCACTACGTTGTAAAGAAACAGTTGAGCGCCTAACTGACCCCCTTGCTTGTGTATAGTCTTCTATTCCGGATTTTGAAAATGTCATTACACATTTTTAACTCATACTGCACTGGATGAATTAGTGTCGTTTGTACGGCTTTTAATATTTTTTTCTTCTAAATTCCATTCTGCAGCCAAGTGTCGTGTGTATGATGTTCACATTCTCCGAAAATTTCAACGCTCTAATGCTGAACGATACTGAGATTGCTTTGTGCTGCGCAGTTGTTCTTACAAAACCAGGTGAGTACGAACTGCTCGTTTGGGGTATGTATGTTTCTACACCATCCATTTTGAGTGCTTGGCTAGCTATCAAGTCACCTGAAACAGGTTTTTCCATCCCCAAACTGAGTCCACGTGTACTACTTCAGGTCAATCAACTTTGTTCAGAGTGTGAACATTTCCACAACCCACATTACGATCTGTTACTTGTGTACACTCCATTGATGCCTGCATCAGTCCATGTTCCGTCATGCAGGATAACCTTTGACATGGTACTTAATAACACCAATCAACCAGCTCTGTCGCCGTTCGCAATTCGAGTGTGAACGTGCGTAGATGGCATTTGTTTGCCCGAAACTGTCATACTTCCTCACACCTCTGGGGTTAACCGGTCAGTTTCAGTTCACCCTGCAAATTAACCCGAAGTACGAACACAGGTTCGTTTGTTGTAGGTACTAGTGCAATCATTTATGTACCAAGATTTGGCTTGATGAAAGAATCACAGTCATCATGACTTGAATTTCAACCACTCCGGCATGGCCAACTTGTGAGGTCGAGTTAAGGCCGTATCCTAGGTCCAGGTATGACAAGTTCGGACGCGATTTTGAATTACCCGAGGTCACAGTTAAGTTCAGGGCAGTTTGTACGATATTTATTCTACTCTCTATCACCATATGAGCTCTGCTAGCCTTCCGGATTCGACTACCTTTCAACTACCGACTGTTTTGACAACTCCACAAGCACCCTAGCTTACGACACAATGAGCTGAGTCGGGTAGGGATATTACAACATCAGGCGGCTTCGGGTCAATTTTTTCATATGAAAGTTGGTTGTTGAGATAGTTTTGCGACTGAATATAAGAAAAGAACTCAGCCTTGAATATATGCGAGGAGTCAGAAACAACTCATCTACGTGGGATAGTCAGTTTAAGGAATCACATTGGCTGGGTCACCAACATGTTGCTTCAATGCGGCTGAACCACTTATTGATGTGTTTGTGTCCATCGTAGAATTCGTCGCTTACTTGAACAGTGAACACCATTCAACTTGGATGGGAACAGCAATTCCACACTGGAATTGTGGCTCACCAGCGGACTGCAACCACCAGGTCAACGTAGGTCAATCTTTCACCCTTCATTAGAGGATCTTTCATGTTCGAAACAGTCCCGTGTGTGTCAGTCATATTTCTGTAGATAATGGAATGTTGATTGCTCGACTGTCAGGTTTATCAAAAAGTGGACGTCTAATGGCTAAAGATTGTGTGCTGTTGGCCAGTATATGCAGTACATTAGATGTATCGGAGATGGCCGAATAATTTCGATTGAGACTGTAGTCATTTTTAAATTCCATGAAGTATTTCATTTTGTCGTTTTGAAGCTGTAGGACTTTTACTTTCAAACGTTCTTCCTAATCTTCAGATCGTTGCGGTCTAACTGAACCAAATAAAGTGGCCGTAATGCACGACCGACACATTGCGGCTTTGCGTATGCAGTTGGAACGCACCAGGCCAGGGGAATCGGCCATTCTGGCGCAGGTCCGTAATGCGATAACCCAGCTTGCAACTTTGGGTGAAACTATGCAATTAAGCATTCGCTGGTATCGGGAGAATTGGTATCGAACTAGACTGGCTCCGTTGTACGCGGAAACATACGATATTCCACACGAAGAGACTGTGCCGTCCACTGCAACAAACGCTGTCATACCAACGATGTCTGCCCAAGCTGCTGCGGCTGCCGTAATGATTGCCAATTCAGCACAACAACTTCAAACACAACCTTCCTTAAACCCATATGGAACATGCCCTGAATCAAGTGGAATATATGCTAACGCCATCGGTTACAATGGAGCTGGTGTGTCCAATCCAGGTTACGGTACAGCTGCACCTCCCGTTCCTCAAGCTGTTCATCACCACTACCCTAGTGTGGCCAGAGTCAATTCGGGCTCTAATATAGTCTCAGACGGATCGAATGGGGAATACTACACTTCTGGGACGCTGCAAAGCTCCCGACCTTCCTCAGGCACTGTACAGCATTATGCTTCAGAGTCCCAGTTACGCTCAGCATCCCAGCGCCACATGCAGCAGCATAATCAGAGGCCGACCACTCTAGGAGGTCCTCAGGACACGTATACTGCATCAAGCCTGGCATGTTCACCTGCATCCGATTGCAGCCAACCACGATCGCAATTTAGTTTTCACACTCCCACCACCTCGTACGCAACAGTTACCTCAAATACGTTCGCGTCATCCCGAACTCCTAGTTCTCCCGAGAACGGATCTTCGCCCAGTGGTTGTTCAGCCCTAAGTGCTCCTGCACGGTCAATGGAGTGTAAACACCAAATGTTATCGATGCCCCAGTTGCAGAAAGCTCCGCCGTCTTTTGTTGCAGACACACATGAAGACTCCTCTGTACGGAATCCACCTGCTCTTAAACCACTTTGCTCTGGTGTTCCAAGTTTAACCCGCAATCCGTCTAACTCAGAATGTCTACTTTCTTCCACAATCAAGAATGAATCTCAATCATCATCACCTTCTGGGCCAAGCACACCATTACCGATTCTTCAGAATTCCACGCCCCCACTTTTAGATGAGACTAGTTACACATCGTGGAATTCTCCGGACGGTGGTGGTGCAGTCCCATCCAAGTTGGAACTTGGTGCTGAAACATGTGTGCGCTCAGATCACATGGTCCGCAACTGTCGAATTTTACCGGAGACATCTGATATGGTGCTGAATGCCACAGCTATGAATGCTGTTACTTCTCTGATCATGCAAGAAGAACGGGAGGATGATTCAGCTGCTTCCGGTCCCATGGAATAATGCGTTATTGGTATGTAATCCAGCGTAATTACCGGACCCTGAATATGATTGTTTACGTCCATTAGATCGTTCCGGCGACCGTTCTGTGCTCCTGATTGGACACATTCATATAAGGTAGACTTAGTGCAATGCGTTGGGACTAGACTCCACATCAAATTAAGAGTAGATTTCAGAAAGATCTGTCTCAAGAATCTCAAGGTTTCACAACAAGAGTGTCATTACTATTCAACTTCTTTCCGGACAGTGTCTGGTCACAGTTTGAATATTGTCCGTTGAACCCTAACTAGAAATGACGTATCGTGAGCATTTCGTATAAGTTATTAGTTAGGGCTGTCATTCATGTTACATCATTGATTGTATTCAGGAAGCCCAGCACAGCTCAAATCATTCATACTTTGGTTCCGAGTTGTCAAAGAGACACAATTAAGACTTAAAATGTTTTAGTATTACTGATGGGCGATCATTGCTGAACGGTCTCATGTGATCAATGGATAGTTTTCGATTTGGTGAGATCAGTTGCCAAAAGGGTTGGCAATTTCGTCGAGTGAGCATCGAAAGGTAACTCTTGGTTGGAGTAACGTTTCGCAGAAAAGTTCCATGTCTGTGTAAGATGTGATCAAGTGCCGGTAGGGTTCAACTTGTGAGTTTAAAAAACAAATTAACGGGATATATGAGCTGCATACTTGGAACCTGCGTGTGATAAACTACTTTCAATCTCTAAACTTGTTTACATATACCAGGGGAGTGTAGTTGGCTACAAACAATACGATCAGATAGCTTGTATACTTTGTGTAGAATTGTGCGTTATAACTTTTGGACTGTTACCGTTCCTTTATCACCCCACATGGGCAAAATAGGTCAAAATGGCAATATTCAGTAATGGTTTCGTGAGGTAGCGAGGTGTGTCCAGTATGACTTCTTTGGACGGGTTTTATGTTTTTAATCAAAGGGAATGGTAACGGCTACGTTCTTTAATTGGGTTTAACAACACTTCTCGTGTTATTACATACCTCCCATCGCACAGTGAAACAACTGGTCTACGCACTCCGTTTGCAGTGACACCGTGTTGCTTTTCGAGCTGCTTCGCTTTCGGAACATCTGTTTTGCTGTGGTTTGGTTTTCGTGCAGTGCAATCGTCGTACCCGACTCCCTCCCATTTGCCTTTACCAGTTGGATCAAATTCTCATGTTCAAGGTGCCCGTCACGAAAAATCCGAATACACCCTACTCAATCTGATTGATTCAATACATTCTCCTGTACAACCCCGTCGACAACTGACTAATCAATCACGAAGACTGCGTGTTTGTTTTCGAGATCGCTGAGCCAGAGGGCACTATGTGCAGACAATCCCAGCATCCCCAAACCCTACATTGACTTTTCTGAAAAATGTGCATTAATTACCGATCATGTGATAGCGGTTTATTATCGGTAATCTTCTCACAAATCTATTGATCAAGCATGTTAGACCCGAGCTTCGGTGCGTGCTTTTCCAGCTGTACTTGATGGAACACCTCAGTTGAAGACTGTGACGTCTTCCCTCTTACGTATTTAGTATTGTATGGTGAACTTCGTACGGGCTGCCCTGCGCTGCTCCCGATTTCCACTTACTTTGGAACTCAGTATCTTCTCAGGGTTGACAAATTGTCCTCAGGTACAAACACTAACATGCTGCATATTCGTCTTCTTTTCATATCCACAGTTTTTGTTTCTGTTTCTTTTCGTTACATAAAACTTGCAATTTATTCACGCTGTTCTCAGCATTCCTAATATTAGTGAACCTACTGCGAATCCAGTTGCTAAGAGTCTTCTTACGTACTCTCCATCTCAGGGCCACAATTTTATTGTTGGTCAAATACAGTGACCTGAAGTCTCCATTACACAACTTGACGGTTTGACTTGTTTCATCTTTCCGTTATGGTCCAGACACGTTCGATCACAGCGTTCCTTCCCCCAAAGACCAGTAGACAGTTATTCACATTTTTATCAACACTGTCGTTCTTGGCGGTCACATTTTTCTCAGGGAGTTTCTTTTTTCGTTTATTGTTGCTATTTTGTGTTAAATCTTTTCTCAGGAATTCCCACTGCCTCGCTCAGCCCTGCGGGCTACCCGGTCCTGCATCCACAGTTTATTCTTCTGATCCCACTATTCAACCTCGTGCGTGTGCTTTCACTGGAACACATTTAGTCTAGTTAATACTGCTTGGTCATTTCATAGTTATGTGCAAGTTTGACTTCTTGGAAAGCGTAACTCAGCCGTTGTTTTTCTCGTGAATCTTTCGCAACAATCTACCTCATGTGAACCCGTTTTCCAGGATTTTTGGTATTTTTTCCACATTTCCGTTGTTCACACATACACATTCACTACGAAAACCACAACTGTTTTATCAGTGTGTCCCTATAATGTGTATACTTGTTTGTAGAAGTGGTTCTGGTTTCCTGATTGCTTCGTTGAAGAAATAGAGTACACCATGTTCAGTGATCAAAGATCATCACCATCATGTATACAAGTTTACCTACTTCACTGCCTTGAATGGATTGCATTGTGTGTGTGTGTGTGTGCGCTCTCTTATGCATACAAGCAACTTTTTTCTCCTATTCATTTGTTTTCTGCTTTTTACTATTCGTACGACACGTTTGAACCTTTTTATGTGACTTTCAATCACATACTATTCTTGAACTATTAACCGGCCAGCCTGCCAAGCAAGTTGTACACATTTGCACAAACTCCTCTTTAACGCAACTCAGGGATTGCATCATCGGGTGAGGTGGCTTTTGAGTTGCTCACTCCCTCTGCTAGTGTGTTTGTACGTGTTCGTCCACGATGGGATTCGCAGACTGGCAAATTAATTCATATCCCATCAGACGGTTTCTATTCCTGCATCTGTGCTTCCTGTAAACGTATTGTCCACTCTCCTCCTTGGTAGGCTGTCCTTGCCCATTGTGATTTTGAGTGCTGTAAAACCGAATGCAACTATTCTTTTTTACAGCCTATTTTTTCTTTGTCTGCACCAATTTACACGAATCTGGCTGCTATTAGTAAATTCCAGTCGCTCCATCGCCAAATTTTGCTACCAATGTTTAGCCCAGATATGGATCATTGCTAGTGTACGTTGGAGACTTATAAATGTTGGCTTCATATGAAGTATTACAAAATGACCGGATCTACTGCTCTACTTTAAGTTGATTCACCAACATGTAGAGCTTGCCTAACTGTTTGTAATGCATTTACTCTTGGGGCCATCATTGCACGGTACAGCTTAGTGACTGGCCTGTGTCTCAGCTGCTGTTGCGCAGGTGTATATACAATTAGTGCTAAACTACTAGATATTTATTAGTAGCATAATTTGACCATGATGTTTGGGGTTCTCATACTAGGTGACTGTGATGCGTAACACAGTTCGTTGCCGTTCATGGCGCAATGCTCAGGTACGTTTGACAGACAGACTGTTATGAGTTTATGTTACGAAGACGCGTGGTCTCTGCTCACTAGACAGAAAGGATGGTGCGATTGAGGTCAATACACCCAGACCTGGAATTCTGTTGATAATGTTTTATAACTGGGGCGCTCGGTCTTGCTTGCTTGCAGTGGATTATTTATCAACCCTTCTGAAAGCCTCGTAGTGATAAACCAGCCGACCGAGAAGAATGATGCAACGGTACCGAACTTTAAATGGTCGATTCATTTAAGTAGGATTGACCAATCGATGTGTTAGCTGAAGACGTGATCAGGTGAACGCTAGCACACTGCTAATTTCACTTCAAGTATGAAATCCCCGTGTTACTTAGTCTCAAGTAGACGCAAGTCTCATTTGATAAAACTGGTGCTCCGAAGAACATAAACCTGCCATCCGCCAGATAGTAGATATTGCGCCGGCCGCTTATCACCCGTGTAGTCGGCTACTCATTCCGAATGAACTAGGAGATTTCCACATTTGAATGTTTGGAGATTTATTTTAGGTGTGATACTTCCAGTCATATCGGTTCATGATAAACAACTCTACCTGAGGCTTTATTTGACTTCCTAAAGTGAACCACTATTTACTCACTCTAGTTTTTATCCATCTGGTAAGGATGCTATGAGTACCACTGAAAGTGCTGATTGGTCTGCCTGTATTGAAAACATATCAGCAAATCAGATTAAAATAAGGTGACTTTATGCATACAGATATTTGAACTCCAATGTCGGGAGCCCAATTCAGTCGTGTTAATTTTGTAATTTTGGTCTTTCAACTTGAACCAGTTGCTCCGAAATGATATCAACGAAATCAGTGTAACACAGCTTTTTAAAGTTGCAATAAATAAAGAATACTCACAGAAATATTTCAAAACTAGTATGGTCTAACTGTGAATCCAGTGCTATTGGATCATACTTTTGTGATGTGCTCAATCGTTCGATTTGAAACTGAGAAGGAGAGAAGAGATCATAGCACCGTCTATTAGAAAAACGAGTCAAAATTAGGATTCAGGGGCTCTGAATGTACAGGCGAAACGATTATCATATCTGACCGACAAGACGCAAAGCAAATCGGGTGAGACGGTTATATATGGCTGTCGGACCTTTGAGACGAACCACTTTGCAGTTGCGATAGCGTACAGGCGTTCGTCTACACGGCTGAAATCTGATTGGCTCAGTGGACTAATACAGTTCAATCCACGGGAGGCCGGTTCGACCGAGAGATAGGACGTGATTTACCTTGACTGCTTCGTTAGAAGATGCGTCTTCTAACAAGTGGCACGTTGAAGTGATTCCCAGAAAAGCGACCGACATCCACAAAGTTAAGGACGTCCCAGTTATTTATTATTTGGTAAGAAAAGTGTGACATTGTGGGATCTCACTTTTCTGACGTTCCTTATCACGATCTTATTGTCCGTTATTAATTGCCTAAATCAATAATTAGCTCAGAGGTTCGACAGTAAAAGGAGGGATGTAGTTATCAGTTCTTTATTGTCTGTGCTAGCAAAATACGAAAATTTCCTAAACGGAGACCAGTTTGCTTGCAGTCCGTCTGGCTCACGCCCCTTTACAAGCCAGTTTTGAAAGTCCAATCGAAATGTGCAAACAACGGGTTTAGGTAGCCTCCATAGCATGTTTGCCTTTGCGATTGATTATCCAGTCATATGTGTACTTTCGCATTCTGAACGACAATATTCGAATTTTGTTGGTAGACGAACGCACCTGATTTGGTGCAGTAATGCGGATATTAGTTTTCCACTAAAGGTAACTCCAAACTCTTCATAATGGAACTTGTGAATGTTTGAAATTATTTCGGTGTAATTTTATTGTTATTCAATATCACGATGTTGGCAGCCGTTTAGTAATCATTCTGTATTTATCATATAGCCTGATACCACCGAGGTGGGTATCACGTTTTCAAGTGTTACTGGGGGGAACCTACAACCAGAAGGAAGTGTTAACTACAACAGTACGTACCCGACTGCGTGAGACCTTACTAGGATATGGTTGGGATGCTCAATGAAAATCGATTTATACTTGCCAAATTACATCGCACGGCGTACGGTAGTCAAATCAGCTGGTGTGAAGCAGAATGGTCTTGATAACGTGTCTGAGCATGGTGAGTTCGATAGTTCGTGCTACACAACTTTTGGTCGATCAGTACGTGATCTTTGGTTTTGTGTATTCAAATGGACTATCTGTGCATAAATTACCCCCCAAACACAGACCTGCAGGGAGAAGAAAATTGCCAATTGTTAGGCGTCAAGCCGTTATATAACATCCGTAAGGATCAATAGTTTAATGCGTAAATGCACCAATTCCCTATGCTTTAGATACACGCAAAATGGTGCCAGACATGGAACAGAATCATAGATAACCAGAAAACCGGAAGTATGTGTGCAGATCTAACAAGTGGTTGTGTGTGTGGTTCAAACAGAAAGACCCAAACTACGTGACTTTTCTGGGGGTCCTAACGATAAGTTGTATTTTTCTGTTTGCATCGTTTACCTATCTGCCTGTTACTAGAGCTTGTTTTCGAACTCAACTCCGTTTCACTCCAGTGTGTGGTTTTTTTTCACGCAGCTGATCCTATGCTTTTCTGAACAACATCTTAGTCAACCGTTTGCCTGATCAGTTTTGTTTGCGTTGCTAGTGCAATCGCTTGAATGAAATCAACGGGACTACTGTTCCCGAAATCCACTCGGTGTTTTAAGAGCTGCACTCCTGTGGGTTTTCGACATTCGTGTTTTCTTCCGTTCTGTTTAGACTCTGATTATCATCGCTGATCACAGAGTGGATTAGAATCAATCACACTTCCCTTTTTCAATCAGGATGGAAATACACGGTTTGTTGTTTTCCTGACTGTGGCTTTCTGATTCGTTCCTGTCAGGATTGTGGGACACAAGCTAAATATAGAGCAATTCTTAGAAAGAACGCCATATTACACCTTCTCGTATCCTGTTTACGCAAAAATTCAGTAATGTGCAAGGGTAGCTAGCGACATTAAAATTCCAGCCGCTGGAAGTGTTTGATACCATTGGCGTGTGCAAGTGAACAAACATATGCCGTAGGAATGGCAAGCAGCGTTCCTAGTGTTCTGTGCTCGTCTTAAATTAGTACATTGGGATTGTTTCACACACTGCACAGTAGGCGGACCAATAAAACTTTTACTCGGCTGCATAACCCCTTATAAAAAGTATGTATTGATCAGCCGTCATGTGGTTCCTTTCAAGATCCCGATAGCAAGTGATAACTTTCACTTGTTTGTTCCGTATACATGCTTCAATGTAAGCCTGCAATAGGAGACCGTGTGTCAGATCACTCATGAAACCAATTACACACGATGAACACTTGTCCTTCCGTAACGACTCATATGTTAGTCTAGTCCTCGTAGTCACTCTGCTTGTACCGTTCAAAGAGAGTTGTTTGACATACTCGAAGGTCTTATGCACGTTTTGCCTGATGTGCTTCTGGGCACCGCTGAGTGGGCTGGAGCCCATCTCTCGCTTTTTGCTTTTCACCCTAATTTACTGTCTTTGATCCCAGACCAGACTGGAGCTAATTACCGATCATATTCCCATACAACAGTTGAAATATGCCATTTGTTTCCAGATCCTTCCTTATACCTTTAGTCTGATGCCTGTTAGAACCATGCAGGTTGACTGCTCTCCAGAAAGTGGATTCTACGGTTATCGTGCATGAGGATCAAGTGCATACCGAACTGCTCGGTACAAATACCACGAACCCCTTTCTTCGTTCTGCATGAAGACGCCTGTTACCATTGCGAAGATCGCTATGCATGATAACCGTATTAGGGTTTGCTGTATGTTGTGTGTGTGGAGTATGAGTAAGCATGATCCACTACTCGTGTTTATTCTTTAGGTATTTCCTGCCATTCATGCCAGTTTGCAGTGGACTGTTTGAGGCCTTCTTCTGTAATATCCCGCGAATAGAAGACTCACGCAGCCGATAATAACTCACCATACAGGCGACGGAGTTTTAGCGTGCTGAAAATGCTTAAATCACTGAAGCGGTGAGTTGGAAGCCGTACCCACAACCATTTAATTCAGGAAACATGAGTAGGAAGGATTTATCCAGCAGCACATGCAAAATAAGGACATGACGACCTGAAGTGTACAAGTCAGCGAAAACAGTATTTTGCGCTCATTCATTAGTCCATTCCACCTGTATTTTCTCTCCCTCGTCCAGGTACGTGGTCGTCGCGGAAACTGAGAGGGGAAGAACAAGTTACGAGTTGGACAATTTGATTAGCGTAGCTACCGTCCTTTAAACCGAACGCAAGTCTTTCTCCTCGTGGCATTGGTTTTCCCTAAGAATCCACGCAGTTTCGATGGCGAACATTTATCAAATCCTCATGTGAGATTTCAATCCGTGTTTAGCGTCTGCTCACTAGACCTCACCTGTCCGAATGCCGACCTAACCTTCTATTGTATTCAAACCGTTTGAACCAACAGTAAGTAACGTAGCAAATACGGCTCAGTGCTCACTTCGAAAAAATTAGACGGAGAAGATCGACAGACGAGGATACTGTTACACTTTTCGTTTATCTCGGATTACAGACAAATTTTCAAGTGACGATGTTTGATGTTATTGAATGTGAAGCAGATAGGTGCCAGCCATCCCACGTTCATCCAGAGCTTTCGTTGCTGAGGTTTCACTCGTTCGAGAGTTATCAGACCCATGACAGTAAGGTTGTTAGGATACTGCTGATTGACCGTAGTCATGTCGTTTTAGCTTATAGACACGTGCTTATAATGTGCTGTTGTTAGCGAGCCGTGATTTTGTCAACTTTTTTTATATCAAAGTAGATTAGCCAAATTAGTTTGTCATACGAACTAATCATCCAGTTGATCTGAAAAGTTCAACTTTGAGTTCTCCAACCACTTTACTGCCGTTCAGGTTGAATGGTTGTCCTTTCATACTTCGGTTGTTCTATATGGCTCTGACGTGGCTTTGACTCAGATGACATCTACGTGCGGTAACATCGCTGAGCTCTGTGATCTCAACCAATGATTGGCCGAGCTGCCGAGTGGTGATTTCGCCGGCTGGACGAAGACGGTTGTTTCGGAAGCACCTAACATTGTCGGAGTCAGTGCAACGCATACATGACTTTAAACATAGCGACCTGACCGACCTCATTTGATTTTTTCGGTGGCATCAGTGCTCGTAGTGGTCTTGACTGTGGCTACAGAAATACTGGCAGCGGCAATCGAGGTGACAATGTCACCAACATTTGTAAAATCATTAGTCGTAACAGCGGTATTAGTAGAAGCGGCAGCATTAGTATTGGTAATCACTGATGTATGTTTATTGACCATTCTCAGTTATCTGAAATTCTACGACACATTAATGCGGGAACGCTGGCGTTGATCGTTACCATCTTGCTGACGGTTGTTTCACTGTGACAGACTTTTTGCCGTCCCGATACGTGAGCCTTGACTGTGATAGTATTACGGTGCCTTGACAAACATTTGATTTGGTGAAACACGGCTTTTGTTTCTTTGTTAATTTTTCAACATGTCGCACAAGAACCACTTGATGATCAAAGCTGGTCTACACAACTCTCGTGGAAGCACATGTCAGCTGTTCAGTGTTATCAACCACGCAGTGCCCTAAATTTGAAAGACGGCTTTCTTTGCACTTCCCATTTGTCAGAATTTTCTTCGCTTCATCTTGATATCACTGCTTGCTGTCTCCTTGAATGAAGCTATGTAAGTTACTCCCCAAGATTAGCGATAAACGGTATTAGTAGTCGGCGTTCTAAACCACCTCTTGGTAGTGTTGATTGGGCAATCGCGGTGCAAACTTTGACTGGCTAAGAGTTCAGCAACTCCAGATTGAACCACCCACTTTACCAAGAAAATGTTACTTACGTCAACACTTTCTCAACAGTATCTGTCAGTGCACAGGAAGGGAGAGTGAAGTGGTTGCGTACACGTTATCGCCAAATATGGAAATAGACAGGTGGTTTTTCGGCGCATCGGTACGGAGATTGAGTAGAATAAGAGGTAGATGCTCACCTTTACACAACGTGTGACCGCGCCGAATGTTAGCGAAACTTTCCGACCAAGATTAGTCTTAGTCAACATAGAAGGCATGCGCAAACCGTCGAACGCAACTAAAGCAAACTCAGGTGTAATAAAGTCGCTTTTCCCTTCAGATTAACAGACCGACTAACTCCGTCATGCCCCACTCGACGTGGACCGTGTCACCAACTTCAAGCGCACTTCACGGGTCGCTGACCTGAGAACATCCGGCAGCACGTATACTCACTGAAACGGCAAGAAAGCTGAGCTCCTATTGTCAGCCCAAGCATCACTTCACAATCAAACGTGATGTTAAATGTTGAATTCTAAGCAGGTGAACATTGAATGGTTCACTCATTCGGTTCAAAGGGTGGTAACTCAACTCAAGTCTAACAGCGAGGTCTCCATACAAGGCAATGAACTATTAGCAGTCAGCCGCGAACCCCCCTGCAGGAGTATTCATTAGTGTTGAATTAACATTACTACTGGACGTGCATGCATCGTAATCATTTCGGGATAACAGGCGAGTAGTCACTCGACGACGTATTCGTGATGCAGCGGGATCTTAAACAACCATGAAGCATATAAGCAAGGCCAACTATGGAGCCACTCCAGCTCTGTACAAGAAACGGAAGGAATATGTAGATTAGACAGTTTATCTCAGAAACTGTAGAGTTGCATGCAAGATGAAACGCGGCCACTTGAGCAACTACAGTGAGTTCTGCTCTGAGGTATTATCGGCCCATCTATTCATAGATGAGTAAATATCTCACACGACTGTGCATCCTGGCTGGTCCCTAGTAAATTTCATCAGTGGTGTGGAACTACCCCCTCACTGTGAAGTGCATGGAAATGAGCGTTCCAGGTTTGGACAGACTATTGCCGAAAAATTTGAATCCCACGAAAGTTGACGTCTTGGTTCTATGTTTCACTCTCTTCTTACTGACCTAGGTTTGTTTAATTAACCTGTACCACCCCCGTATGCAGCTCATCGATCTGAAACCCGTCGCCGTATCTTCAGCGTTACTACGTTGTTTTCACGAGGCAGTGATCATCAAGATACGCACTTGCAATTACCCACCATCCAGTCCGTATTTATACAACGTGATGGCTTCCTCATGGTGATCTCACCACTTTGCGCGCCGCCTTGGGACTAATGTTCAACATCTTCCAGCCCCCTTAAAGCTTTTGTTAACGTTTCGAAGGCGTTTGATTCCATTCCGCAATACCCGCCCATCATATTGACGCAGGCGTTCAGTGCTCCTCCATCTCTAACGCACTACGTTGCTGGTTCTTATCGCAACGTGCCCGTCAAGCTTGAAGGTTCTGTTCTCTGGTCCCAGCACGGTTTTCGGCAAAGAGACTGGTTATCACCTCTTCCATTCATCACCTAATGAATGAAATGCTAGCTCTATCGGGGTCAGAGCTTGGCTGCCACAACAGCGGTTCAGCGGTTTCAACTAGGCTGACGATCTGGCCCTTTATCCATAGTCAGCACTCTGGAGCTAGCGAACTGAGGCTGAACAATCGAAGGCCGAATTGTATCGTCGTTTGTGGCGACCATAAGCATAGCATGACAGCCGTTGTTGAGGAATCTACTCAGTTCGGTCCGGACAGTATTCCGTCGCCTAGCACCCTTGATATGGTGACCTAATTAAGTATCGTGGTCACCTGGAAATGTCGAGCCTTCACTAATCAACGATTGAAACCGGTCGCTCGATGAAATTATCCAAGCACCTCTCAAGCCACGTTAGCACGTATACTCTTTAGTTTCGGGGAGAGTTTACCCTATTACACCTAGGGCTACGGATTGTACAATCCGTCGTATTTTTAGCAGTGGTTCTGCTTTGTGAATGACACATCAACCAGTTGTATTCACACCCCAGGTCCCTTGGCGGTCTGAACATTTCTAGTTTGTTTACTTCAACTCCGTTTCATGCAAAACACGGGTTGGGAAGCCGCCTTCCAGTCAATGCCCACTTCTGAGGAGCATGTCTAATTTCGATTCCTTTGGCCTCATCAGAAGGAACGTTAACGTCTGTTACGTGTTCAAGTTGTAGTGGTGACTAATAAAATGGAGGTTCACGTGGCTAGGATGGACAAGTTCTATCATACATTGGACAAATGCGGTCTTCAGAAAGTGACCCACTCTCGATTTTTAGCATATAGTTGGTGTTAAGAAAGAAGCAAAACAGCAATGTTTGCCGGTTGACCTATAGAAAGATGAGATACTTCAGTGGTGGTGAACTATCTGGCTGCGGACTGACAGCCGTTTGAGGTATCCTCAGTCTTGCAGAAGTAGGAGGGTTTCAAATTGTCTACGCTAACTTTTACACAAACACCCTGACATTTGGTGACGGAGAAATCATCCTTTCATTGGAAGACCGCGTAAAAGTCTTTAAGAGCTCGCTCAAGCGGACATAATGAAAAACTTTCATAAACGAAAAACTGCTTGCAACCGTGGAAGTTTTCGAGAACAAATACAGTGCAGTTCTGTTTGCGATTTTTCTTTATATGGTTGAGCTGTTTGGCGTAGGTGTTGTATGTGAGATTATCTGCGACTGAACATAATCAGTCTTCAAAAATATATAGCGGTTGTCCGAAAAGAAGCGTAGTGCTGGAAACTTGTAGGTCGGCCTTGACGCCCATAGGAATGTCAAGCAAAACTGCTGACAAAGAGTCAGTCCAGCGCAATTCATCGTCGGTGGAGGGGGTTGTGCTTAGGATCGATGTGAACATAAGACTATTCTGTTTGCTTCTGGGTATCACACAGTGGTGCGTATTTGGTTTTAAGCCAACAAATTTAGAGTTTTCCAAAAACAACAGCTTCTAAATTTGGGGTCGTAATCAGTTTTCACCGTTGTCGAGCAGTCGCGAAATGTCACCCGACGTTCGATAATATTGGGTGCGCCGGCCTCACAGTAAACGTAGGGAATACGGGATAAACCTGGCCTCTTTGTGAAGTGGCCTCCCACCAATAAGATGTAGATTGTGTCTTTGTAAGGTGGAACGGGAACAACAATATCTACATGAAAATGAGTTGAGCAAGAAGTGACGTCAGGTCAGTGATCGGTAGGGACTGTACATGCCTTAGCTATTGGCGAGCTGAACTGGACTGTTTTCGTGGTCGAATGTTCTTTTAGACTCCTAGAAAACATATGGGAGGAACCGGTCCATAGCCCGAACTTTGGGAAGAGTACTCTTATATAGTTTGTCAAACGAACGATACTAAAAGCATTCAGTGAGTGAACACGCGTGTCCCTGAAAGTAGTGTCGTTAGTTATCTTTTTTAAGGCTATTGTTAAGGAAGGTCCGCAAGGCTTAAATAAAATTTTCGGCAAGGTTATCCGCTGGATACCTAAATGGAGTCGTAGTCAGACGTTGTTGATACTGATAACGAGGCATATTCAACAGGGTTATCATCTTCGGCTACACGTCGCACTTCTGTGGAGCAGCGCCCCATATGACGTGTAATTCACATACTGCTTATGATGAACCACGTCCGAGCGTTTGAGGAGTGTCTACACCAGTGAGTTACGATCGGAACAAGCAACACATCCACAATTTTGAAACATGGTGAAGATGACCAGCCGGGTGTCGGATAACCCCCGATTTAAGATGTTGCATCTAACGCTGCAGGTAATACGAACTGAAGAATAATGATAGTGCCATTCTGCACCAAATAAAAACTGGCAAAGTACGAATTTGTCTATTATATCTACGGTTATGATTCAAGTCCCGTTTGTGTGTGTAAGTGAACACACGCCAGATGCGATCGAAAGAGTGGATAACTGCTGTCTCCAAATCAAAGTCATCGGTAACACGGTCACAGGAAAACCGGTTAGAACTGCAGCAACGATAAAGGACGGGAAACTCCAAATAGTGTACAGACCTATGAATCCCGATCACGTGAAAATCCGACCTAACCCTATCCTGTCCACTTATTTATCACTGTGGATTCTACTTCTCCTGCTTCTGACAGGTGATTTGACCCTGACTCAGTTGTTTTTGCATAATCGCTCCAACTTTACAGCCATACAAGTAGCCAGTTGCTTGATATTGTACTTTGCTTGGGCGGGGCGTGTAACACTTTTTTAGAGCTCGGTTCGTCCTTGTTGTTTTAGGGTCTATTGACTACTCGGACGAACTCTGTTAGGTATGAATCTCATGCTATATGGTCATAGCTCATCACTAGGCTTTACGGCACCAAACTGTAATTCCCTTTCCGGACACTATTTGTCGATCAAAATTGCTGAGGTTTTCTACCCATTCACTCTTATTTATACACTAGTGTGATCTAATCTTGTTCTGATCATATGGGCTCGTTAGTTTATTGCTATGCGGCGTTCACCTTCTTCGTGGAAGATCTTACGTTCCGCGCAGTGAGATGTTAGTCATCAATAGTGTAAAGGAATTGGTTTGGACAAACGCATCGATACGAAGTCAACTGACGATTCGAAGAAGGCTGTGGCCAATCAGTGTCGGCAGCGCGCGCAGACTGGCATGCCACTGCGGTGACCATTCAGGATAGCACGTTGATTAACACCGGATTCTGTTACAACTAGCTACGGAGTGAAACAAGTTGTTCAAGCTCGTCGCACGTTAGAACAAACGAGCTACAAACGGAGCGGAGCTAGCCAATAGGAAAGCCAAAGAGTCGGCACCAAATGTAATTGTCCATTTTACTGATACATCTTTCTGCAAAATAACCAGTAGAAACTCAATAAACTGAGATTTGCTTTGTGCCACAAGTTCTGCTTCCGATTTCGTTCTAGAAGGTAGCGACTGTTCAACAGATATAAGTCGAGTATTTCAAAGCAGCTTTGGGAATGAGACCATGTAATGGGCTTGCGGGAATTCGATATGGACTCAGCTTCATCGGAAATAGGCTAATGTCGATTGGTTCACTGTGGTACCCGTGAAAATCTGGTGAACTAAACCGGAAGGCTGATCTATTTATGTTCACCTTTATAACGTACTGCCTGAAGCAATCACAAACAACGCGACAGTGGGCTTTCTTCGTTCTAGCGGCTAAAGCTTTCGATGTCATTGAAGTAAGCGTTTGCGAACCGGAATCCTTGCGGTAATTCCTCCTTGAAGTGCGGAGACGTTTGGGCTGCTCCACAGAGCTGAAATGGCACTCTTTTAACCCTACACTTTCGACTGGAATTGTACTGACCGTCTTCCAGATGTTCGCTTTGGCAACTGGGGTGTAAAAGTAGGCGCATATGAAGCTCAATTTTGAAGGTCCCAGAGAGAATTCGTGCATGTGCCGTATGGGGGAATTGTCCAGGTTTGTGGAGTCGCTGAAAGCACCGTAATCATTGTATGGTCTTCAATCGTCAGAGGATTTCTTCGGTACCACGTACAACAGCGATGCGCAAGAGCCCTTTGGAAGCATACGTTACACATAAGTGGCCGAAGTGATGTTCTCAGGCATGGTAAAATTTATATTCTTTGAAGATACTGATTCTATCTACATACGTTCATCTGACCACCTCACTTTCTGCCTAACAAATACATAACGGGACTTCACGTGAACAGAGTCTTTGGGTCAAACATGCAAATGGAGATTTCGGCCAACAAATCCAGCACAAGTTGTGTAGCTGTCATGTAGCAAATGGTCATTCAGCACTACAAAGTCACAGCATCCCACATGCCATCCTCGTGCGTAATCTGGTCAGGTTTTCGAATTGAGTCAGTCTGTCTAAACATATACCCTTTCAGGTGAATAAATCCAGACAAACAGTGCGCAACTTAGAGCATTTTTGTCCACTTACTGCACGGGTGAACACTTATATGCTGCGCACATTACCTCAGTTCAAGTACTGTACGCTGAAATACACATCCAAGTGCTCTTCATGGCCTAGCGTCGGAAAATCTTCAACGGGGATTCACCAACGGATAGATAGATTATTCATCCAATCTGATATTCACCGAGAGTAATCAACTGACCAAACTCGACTTTGTCTGGCCACAGTGATCCAAGCTAAACCACGCGCTAATGTGTAATCTGATTCGTGATATTAAGTTCACGTTTAAGTTTGTTCTTACCTCGATATGGTCTTGGAAACAGGTTTCATGTAGACGATGTTAAAAGCTTAGTAAGAGGTGTGTTCCAGCTTCTTGATTGTAAAGTGTTTGCGGGTGTGGAGTGAATCTCCGTATCTACAACAGCCAGTATCAATATACATCGGTTCAAAAAGGAATTTGGAAACCTTTAAGCGTTATCGAGCTTCACAAATTTTTCTACCCTGTTTATGTGGGAAAGATATTACTGAAAACGGACCTGACAAAATTTGTACGGAAGCTTTAAATATTGTGTGTCACTCTTATGCATTCTCGTCAGAATGGCTCACCTTATTTATACAATAGGGGCAGAAATAAGTGTTTCGGTGTTCAATGGCAGTTTCCGCAATATCAATTCTTTGAAGAATTGCGTTTTACAAATATCAGAATAGTGCCTAACCCGAACAATATTTACATATTTGCCTCTGCAGTGAAACAACCAGCTGTGGAGGCAAAAGATCGGTGCGGTTTCACTCTAATGACCACTCTAATATACTTTTATGTGTTCGACAACAGTTAGAAGTTTGTAAGTATTGACCATACAAACTCACTAAATAAAAGTTGAGCAGACTTTAACTGTTAGAGAAAAACAAAAAACCACTTCATTTTCACCCTACATAGTTGTGTTACAAACTCACATTGCCTCTTGTAACACTTCCTCAGCCCTGTCTAAAATCACTCGTTTAAATCATCTGATAACTCTGCCACATTCAACTACAAATTCATTTCATTCGATGTCTCTGTTACGTGGAGCAAACCAACGTCAAAATTTAGTGTTACTCCTATCCGGGACTAATATAGGCGGTACTTACTCTGTACACTGCAACGAACCTTCGGTTGACAGGTGACTATCGGACGATCAGTTGAATACAAACGGTCGAAATGGATGTGGGGGGCAGTCTAAGTCTACAGCAATCTTCTAAGTGCTAAGGGTGACTTGGATCCAGAAGTGGAGAAATAACAGTGTGTCACGTAAACAAAAGTATGTAAAACAAAAGCCTGCTTACGCCAATAAGACATCACTTAAATGTCGTTTTAGACCTAGAAGGACATTCACCCAAGATGGGTTCACACGATCGTGACATGAATTTCGAGTTGGCAAATGGAAGTACTCTGAATTCGGTAACTGCCGAACTACAGCAACGTCATTTGTAACTCTGACTTTCTTTTATCCAGATTACTAAGAAATACGTCATGAAATGCGTGATTTCAGTGTGTCTCTATCAACATGGTGAAGAAACGAGTAAACGAACGAACTTCAAATGCATGCACTCAAGGTGTGATAACTAGTTTCATTATTATGGTAACAGGATTGGTGACATCAATACCTTCTGCCAACAGAGATCCCATTCGTGACGCTTGATTAACAGTGCTTTGGAAAACGTCACCATCTTGGGTTTGCGACTGCACGGTCAACCGCACAACTTGTTGGGATTAAGTTTTTGCGAACGAGGACGCTGAGTTACTGTTCGGGTGTTTGCATGCCGACCCGCGTTATGTCAGTCACTTAGAGATGTGCTCCGTCCTACTATGTCCCAAGTTTCTGTCCGTTCTGCCAATGCGTGTTTCGCTACAAATAGAAGTGAACTGGTAAGTGACATGAGCTCAGCGTCTTATGTGATCGACCGATGAGGACAAACAAAATACCCGTATCTTTCAACATGTCATCTTTTCATCTTGATACATTAGGATCAATCATACCCAATTATTCATGAACTACAATCCATCATACGGAAAACTGAGAAATTATTGAAGTTTGTGTAATGATTGTAAATCATAACCGAACCTTATGTTACACTGTTCTTTTACTCAGTACGTATTTACATTGTACAAATACGGACTATATTACGCTTCCTTTGTCTAACGTCGTTATTGCTACTGCGTAGAAACTAGCTTTGGGTTTGAGGTAAGTACACTTTCAATTACTACTGTGCATTTCTAACTAGCATAGTTTGACTTAAACCCAACGATGGCCCCAATATATATAAAGAAAGCTCAGTTGCAAACGCACTTCATATACGATACTTTTTCGCAGGGATACACATAGAAATCCACAGAACTGTAATGAGGAAGCTCACCAATATGAAAAACGAACATGAGAGCGTGGTGGGTGACATAGATTTGCGAGCAACGAGGAAACATTTCATGAAAACCTTACAGAATGGAATTATTGCTTTGAAATGTTTAGAAAAAAAGAGCTTCAAAATACACCTAGCATTCAAGCTTCAGCGTCCGAATGAAGATCATGCCAAACGTCACACATACCTCCATCTGAAGCTTGAGTGAAGTTGTGTGCCAGCCAGGCAATGATTAACGTAGCTCATTTGAATGAGCAGTTTTTGGTAAACACTTTGTCTCTACTATAACGTGGATGAAAAATTGAAACCACCAGTGCCATACAAACTGAGAGAAAATAGAAAACACGTAAATAACATCATGCCGCCCAATCTTCGATACCGTTATTTTCACAGCTTGCTCATGGACATGTTATTAATTCGCATCATAAACATAGAGGTCGAAACTGTGTCAGTCATGTAAATAATCTGCTGCAACTGCAACAAACCTACTAAACTATTGAAATGAATGGTGCATATGAACACCAAGCGATCTTAGTTCGACTAAATTCTTTCAGCCTTAACAAGGTTTTCCTCCGTTCAGCTGCTTGCTTCACAAAAGCGTGTGTGGGGAGTTACCAGAATCCTTTGTAACGGAAAGCAGATATCGAATGACATCCACCCCGTCAATGCACTACGTTCACACATTTCAACAGGATTTGTCAGGACGACTGTTTTAACACGGAAACTACAAGATTCTGAACCTAGAGAAGCTGGAGAACACGTTCACAAGAGCTGGTGGTAATGCACGACTTTAAAATCTACCAATGACTCCTAGTCAACAGGACCGTACCTAACTAACAAATGCGGGAGACACATCGGTACCAATGAAACGAATAGTTAACGTCAAATAAATTAAATGAAGCCCGTAAACCGAACTACCCAGGAATTGAAAGTTGGAGAAACCAGTGAAGACAATAGTTTAATACAGTACCAAATAGGACAATAACGAACAAGAGAAATGTAACTTACCTTAGTTTTGTTTTGCCCGTGGAAGCCTCAACTTTACATGGCCAGCAGGTGGATTAATGCGTCATGTTAAATGAACAATTATCAGTACAACCAATGCATTCTATTGCAATACAACAGTCGAATCGAACTCAAGGTAAGTAGGTGAGATGAGTGGCGTACCAACTACAATTTAACAGTTGCACAAATATTAACCGAAGTTAAAATGAAGTTAGAGAAAGGCAAGATGCTCATTGGATAATTGAACAGATTGGTAAGTCAGCAGAAGACGGATACCGCTCAGGAAATTGGCAGAACTCCCTGGACCGTTCAAAAGTTAAGTCTCGTTGCAGCCAACAGAAAACAACATTGATATGGCAAAACAATAGGGGACACATATTCACAATTCTTGAAGGAACCTGTGGCGACGTTCAACATGAGAGTAACAAGCGGATGGATTAGTCATTTGGAGAAAACAAAGAATGCCATATGTGAGCGAAGAGGTGATCGTATCGGTTCAGCAAGTTCAACACCTTGACAATAAGAGCTGAGACGCCAGACAGAAAGAAACAAGAAATAGATGAAAACGTGAATTATGGAGAAATTGAGGCTGGTTACTTGCTGAATCTAAACAATTACAGTTGAACAGATTAACTTGCAATCAAAACAATCCAGCAAGTCAACAGCGTGCAAACAGATAAGCACTGGGGATCGAAACAAACCACATCACTATACAAATAGATGTTGGGACTCTGATTTAGTGTGTGCTGAACCTTGTGGTAGTTTATCAGTTCAAATATTCTTGATCAAAATGAGTTGTGGTTACTGGAACATTATTTAGCGGCATTTACGTATGTCTGGTTGCCAATGATGTATATCGTCAGGTCCAGGGTGTTAACAGTTTGAATACTAACTGGCTGCGGGGGCACATTTATGGCGTCGCTAGAAAATGAAATTGATGATGACACTTGTTTTCGCTGAAAAATTTAAGGGCAAGGATGTCTTTGGCATAAGAGAGTCAGTTAGATATGAACAGAAGATTGCGTAGCATGTGATTGAATCATGACTAATAGCTCACTTCTGTAAGGTGATGGCTGAAATATAGAAATCTTTCATGAAATTCCTCAGCCTCATCAAGAGTACGCTCGTCTACATGGTGCTATTTTTACGTTGTTCCTCGTCTACACAGTTCACTGAATTCGTTTGCCCCATGTTCTTCCGTATGGCGATTAAAAACTTTTTAACTCCTCTTGCTTAACGAAAGCGAGAATTCTGCCACAGTACACATCACTATGCTTTGCTTTTATGGGGCTGTTATTTCGCTGGCGCTAACCATTTAACTGAAGGCAGGTAAGGGGCTCGTCTTGGTTTGCAGCCTCCATGAATGATGTGTAAGAGGGATGTGACTCGTCATGTCCTCTGCCAGTGAATGTGCAGTGGGGTAAGACTGGCTCGGTAATAGCTTCATAAACAAATATAACGCAGCATGTAAGTAGCTTAAGGGAGTCTACATTTAACAGTGACTAAAGGAGAGATATGACCTATCAAGTATATCTTCGGGGCGCTTGTAGTGAGATCACCTTCGACCTCTCCAAAATTCTAAACTCCCCACGACGTGAGATTTGCCTTGCCAGTACCACCGCGCCTGTTCACATTACCTTGTATATGTAAACTTACTACAAACCACTAGCATCAAAGTTAGTGGGCCGGCATAAGTATCGCAGTTATGCTCTCAGCTGTGTAATGAATTCGCACTATCTCTACTCCTGTAGGTTACATTCACTAGGATAACAATGTTGAGCTATTACCGTTAGGAACGCCGCTTAACCAGCCTAACGCTTGTTTGAATTCTGATGGTCGACTGGAATTTTCCGTCGACGCACTCTTTCACTCTGGCGTCTGCTGTGCGGTTGTGCTCAAGGTGCTCTCACGTTCAGCTCCCTAGCACCCCTTAATTGTTACGTTGAAGTCTGTTGTGAACGGTGAGTAATCCAATAAATAAAGTTTGTTTGCAGATTCATCGTTTTCTCCCTGCGACTTCCGATTCACGGTAGCATAAGGTTGGGGAAACTCTGGGCGTACGAATTCAGGATCTAGCACTACACTCCCTTCTTTGCCTACATCAGAACATTTGTGATTACAGGTGTGTCATTACCATAGGTATTACAGAGGACCAAACAATCTAATTTGCTCGTAATTTTCTTTTCTAGTTCCCAATCCATAATCCCCAAAAAGACAGTAGTTTTACAGTTGCCGTTCAAGGGAGACGATGTGTGTCGAACGGTTGAACAATGCTCAAGGTCAGCTGTTGTCCACACGTTCTTTGTCGTGAAGCCAGTGATCGTGTAGTGAACGGTCAGAATTCCCATCCCCCGGTTAAGCAACCGACGCCTCAGTTCGGCAAATCAAACGTAAACTGTGAGCACAGCTGTGAATGCGGAACATTCTATGTTGGCAGAAGTGAGCACCAGCTTGGGGCCAGAGTTACCGAGCACTTATTCAGATGGGTTCGACAAACGGTCACACCATCAGGCAACTTGACACCAAACACCCGGAAGGAGCCGATGGCATCAACTGTCAAGCTCTACTTGATGACGCAAAATGTGATTAACTCATCAAAATCATCTCGTGTTCTGTTCTGGACTCGAAACAAACGTTTGTTGAGATATGTTGAGACCATTACCATCAGACACCGTCACCCCATTTTGTGCTTACAAAAAACTGTTTGTGACGTTGACGTTGCGTTGGTAGCGACCGAACTGGTTGTGAACTTTGGCCTTTTGTGATCGTTTTGTGGTTCGGAATTCTGAGCATTTTAGCTCACCTGCAGTATGTACCAGTGGAGGTGTAGCGAAATCTGCTGCGGCATAAATCGTGTCATGTTTATCTCCTCTCTGATGAACTCAAATTTGCAACGGGAAATGGTTGTCTTGAACCAACAGGGGAAGGCTGGTATTAGGCTGTTCCGTTAGCTCCAACCAGCCCTCTACCATGTTTAGTCGGTTGGTCGGTCTGATCTCAAACAACTCTGTCGCGTATACTTTACAGCTGGCAAGCTTTTGTGGACCGAAAACTGTGGAAGCAAATATTATACTAGCATTCAATATTAGCTGGCGATTCGTAATCACATAAAAGGCTATTGTTTATTCACAGAACAAGCTTATCGCCAGTTTGCTAAGGAAGACCAGTCGAAGTGACATTCAGATCGACATGAGATGTTATCAGGTAAAATGATACTTCAAGACTGTTTTGGATTACATTCTTGGCAGCTGTTATACACCACAGCAAAACCACAGGTTAGCTGAATATGACTACAAATTGTATGTAAGTACAGAGCCAACAAGACAAGAAGAAAAACTGTAGGACTGACATCTCGTGCTTTAGCGAAGTTCATAAAGTCGCGAACCGCTCGAACTGAAATATCCTTATTTCAATAGAAGTTTTCTGTCAAATTTGGTTCACATTTTTCTATTTCTGCTGCTAACGAAGCCACAGGTTCTCCAGAGCTTAGAAGCGGAATGTGTGATAAATTAAGACAAACTAACACCGCACAAATCGCAGAGCAAACGTTCGTTCGGGGTTCAGCGAAATTTAATAAAAGTTGATCTACGGACAGCCAGAACTGCGTCTGGGCAATACACCTCTATCTTAATATTCATTCCTAAAAATTGTTGTCTTTCACACTAACGTCAAGAGCCCATCAGATGTAATTGTAGTGACCCGGAGATACCCTCGGTCTGCCTGCTGTACGATGTGTAAAATACTTCCTGAAATCTTAGCTCACATTGTACATAGGACCTCAAGAATCTTTGCCTGCCGTCTGCCTGATGCATGAGATCGCGTTTGTTTGTTAACATGCTTGTCGGCGCATGCGCGTCAAGCGCGACACACTTTTTCCGGCTTGCTCGCGCGCTCGACGGTCGGATCCTTATCCCCCATAGCTGTTTCGCGTATCGGTGTCGTATAGCGTTGGTCGAGACCATTTGTAATTATCGCATAATATATTTTCGATCTCGCAATTATTTGTGTTTTCATTTCGCGTCTGGTATTTCTGCGTACACCTGAGGAAACGTAAAGTTAGTGTACGTACGCACTAAAACTGGTGAGCCCGTACATCTTTATTTTTTTAACACGTATATTTTGTTTTTCTGACGTAAATTAACGCTACTTTTCCATGTATTCATTCAATTTATTCTCTGCTGCTATCGAAAGTATGCACGAACGCGTTTTTGATTCGCCAGACGTTTTCGTCAGTGCTCTTTCAGTCCCGATCGCACCTTTTAGGGATAACAGTCCTCGAAGCTGGTTTGCACAGTTAGAAGCCACTTTTGCGTTGAGAAACATCACCACGGAACTAACGAAGTTTCACCATGTGGTTGCTGCTCTTCCGCCTCATGTTATAGACGAGGTGGACGAAATCTTGGAGCTTCTAGACTCCGTTAAACCATATGAGCAGCTTAAGGAAGCCATTATCAAGCGCATTGGTCTTTCGGACCGTCAACGCATTGCCCAGTTGCTGAGTTTTTCCGAGTTAGGCGACAGCTTCTACGCCATACGCAACGCCTCGCAGGCTCGACTCAGCTCGAGGAGTCCTTGTTGAAGGAGTTATGGATCCAGCGACTCCCTAGGGATATGCAAAATATCCTTAGTGCCAACCCTCAAGCTGCCCTGTCGCAATGGGCTGATACCGCCGATCGTATCTGAGAGACATACGGAAAACAGGTCTCCAAAGTATTCGAACCAGCGCCGGAACCACTGGCACTCCTGACCGACCGTGTGAACGAACTCACACACCAGATCCAGGCGCTCAGCACTCGAAGCTCGTGCCCGCATTCACTCTCACGTTAGCCTAACAAAAGAGCCGCCCGGTCGACTTCTAGGAGACGACGAATGCTCACAGGAAGTGCCAACCCCGACCACTGCTGGTACCCCCAGCAGTTTGGTAACCGTGCTCATTTCTGCCGCAGCCCCTGCTCCTTCTCCATAAAGGACCAGGGAAACTATCCCGCCAGCACGTCGCGGCGACCGACGTTGCTGGTTCCCTAAGTCGCCTGTTTTTCATTATTGACCGCGAGTCCGGAGTTCGCTACCTTATCGACACTGGTGCAGAGGTCAGCGTTCTCCCAGCGGATTCTCGCGAGCGGCTTACTCAGGCGCAGTCAACCTTACGTGCAGCAAACGGTACGTT